>VMRN01000014.1:8325053-8499184 GCA_010277015.1 Poeciliopsis turrubarensis | reverse complement strand
AAAAAAAAAAAAAAAAAAAAAAAAAAAAAAAAAAAAAAAAAATAGACAAAGTAAACATAAAAATTGTATTTATTAAATAAGTCGGATTAAGAAATTAAGAATAGACAACTTAAAATAAGAAGGTTTTTAACCTTGTTTTAAATAAACTCAAGGTAGGGGCAGACTTACAATGAGCAGGAAGTTTATTCCATAGTGTTGGAGCATAAAAACTAAAAGCTGCTTCTCCGTGTTTACTTCTGACTCTCGGTATAGTTAATAGGTTTGATTCTGATGATCTTAATGGTCTGAGTGGTACGTAGGGTTTCAGAAGACCGGAAATATAGTTTGGATTTCTATTATGAAGTGCTTTATAGACTATTAAGGAAATTTTAAAATCAATTCTTTGAGCAACAGGCAGCCAGTGCAGAGATTTGAGAACTGGACTGATGTGCTGATCTCTTTTTGTATTAGTAAGGACTCTTGCAGCAGCATTCTGTAGGAGCTGGAGCTGTCTTAATGCTTTTTTAGATAATCCAGTAAAAATGGCATTGCAATAATCTAGTCTGCTAAAAACAAAGGCATGAACTAGTTTCTCACAATCCTGTACGGACATGAGTCGTCTGATTTTAGCAATATTTTTGAGGTGATAGTATGATGTTTTTATAATAGATTTGATGTGATAATTGAAATTCAGGTCAGGATCCATGATCACCCCTAAATTCTTGGCTTTGTCAGAGCATTTTAAACCAACTGAATGAAGGTAGGTGATTGTTTTCAATCTGTGCTCTTTTGGTCCTAATGTTTAAAACAGTCCCTCAGTTTTAACCACAAAGATTTTTCACTGTAAAATTAGCTAAACTTTAAACTGAATGGTGTTTTTTACAACTGCATTTTATTGCGGTCATAAGAAATGTGCATGTTATGTCTTTCACATCACATGCACAGAGTTAAAGGCTTCATTTTAGAAGAATCTTTATAAGTCATTGGAAAGGTATTCAGCTCCTGAATGAGCCACGGTGTTTATTTTATTTCCTTCGCAACTAAACATTGAACAATTGTGGTATTTTTGTTTTTCAATTCCGTTTACAATAAAACGGAAAATAAAATTAGTTCTTGTTTCGAGTCGGGGGGGGAAATCACCCTAAAAGCCTCAATAAACATCTCATGTGGGCAAAGTTATGTTGATATCCAGGTTGCAAATGTTCTAAAAAAAATCATCCGCCTGGATTATTAAAGCTGAATTTTGCATTTCAGTTTGTTGTTGTGCAGCTGCACTGAGACTTGTCATATTCATATATTATTGTAATGGCATTTATCTGATCTGGTCGGAGTGAATTTGCAACATTGTCAGTTTGTGAATCATGATTTTCAGCCTGGATGTTTAGGTTGAAGTGTAAAATATTGATATGTGTGGAAATTTAGTTATTTTTTTCATGTAAGCTGGACCTGGAGTAAACAAACCAACATGTCATCTCCAGTTTTAGGTTGAATCAGGTTGCAGCGAGAAAACCCGGCTTTCTGGATCCCTCCTCCTGGTACACCACTTTGCATGTGATAACATGATTTTATAGCAAAATTACCCACAAGCTGAGCCTGCCACAGTCCATTAAAAGTGATGTGAAACCTGTGAGATGTTTGCTGTTGCATTTGGTGTCAGCAGCTTCTTTCTTTATGAAATGAAAACGTTTCCCTTTGCATCAGCTCAGATGCTTCTTCAACTCTTAGTGAAAGAAAGAGAATCCCAGCCTGAGTCGCTTGATAATAAAAGCTGTTTTACTTCTTTGCACATGACAGCACTTAGTCATTATAAGCAATTTTCTCATTAATAGTCTTGGCACTTTGTTGCAATCCAGGAGACAGTCAGACTGAACAGTCTCCAGAGTGTTTTATGTTGAAATGACTTTTAAAGGGGGGGAAAAAAACTTTGTTTCTCAAAGTGCAAACTAAAGGTAAAAATAGAGTCTGCAAAGAGCAGAAACACAGTTTCCAAAATGAGGAACTGCATGTTAAATTGAAACCATCCAGCATGATTTTAAACTTTTACGTTTTCAAAACAACATTTTATTGTCTCACTTGGATTATCTGTTCTCCTAACATAAATACAACACGTTTTAGTGATTTGGTTATCTGTTAGTGGACAAAGAAAAGTGAAAATTATCTCCCCGAATACAACTCTGCAAACACTACTGGGCATTGCATCGTCTTTGTCAGCATCTTTCTGCTCAGTGATGCAGGCTTCAGGCAGTTCATTTGTTTGATTTGCTTCCATTTTGTTTGTTTTTTTTGTGGATTTCGGTGCAGACACTCGACAGGGCAACGCTTTGAAAATAATGTAAAAAAGTTTTTCTTTTTGTTTTTCCTAAATTACAAATAACACCATTATGCCCACCAATAATTTCTTTACTTTTTTCTAATATGACAAAACTTTGTCATACATGAATATGCAGTGCACGTCTTTATCCGACATAATAGCCGTTATGTTACTTGGTTTTTGAATTTTCTACATTTCTAGTAAAATTATGCTGTTGCAAAGGAAGATGGTTTTATTTTTATGTGCTTTTCAGACCTCCTCCATAGGGAAGGATGTGATTGTTGAAGCTGCTGTAGCTGGGTATTTTGAGGACATTTTATTCCTGGTCCAAACAGGAACGATGGACTTTGAAAGTGCTGTTTACATTGCGGGCGCCGGATTATCAGCCACTGTGTCGCTACAACCTGTAAACAAAATAATTCATGAGTTTGTTCTCTCCTTTGCCTCTTTCCCTACAAAACAGGCCTTGAAATCTTATAGTTTAGTATAAAACAGAAAGTCTGCCACCCTTTAAGGTACATTTATTTGTTTTCATTTAATTTGATGCGGTTCCTCATTAAGAGGAACCGCATCTCTCTCACATGATTGCGGGTGAGAGCAAAACCAACAGAAGTTGTCCCTCTTGCTTTTACATCTCATCTATATTTATCTAGTTTTTATTATTCATCCTTTGCTCCATATTATCAGCCATAAGTTAAAGGAATGCTATGTTATTGCCTTTTCGGCTATAAAGTATTTGCTTTCTTACTTAAAAACAGAATTGAATTATTTGTATTTTATTATGTGTTTTCAATATTGTACCTTAAAAAATATCTGCAGAATGCGACATTTTTTCTTTTTGATTACTGGATTAATTGTCAGAATAAACAATCAAGTTACTAAAATAAACATTTGTTGCAGCCCTAAACAGCTATCTGGCAGTTTGTGTCCAAGATGTGTGGCGTTTGCAGCAATATTAGCTACCCTTTTCAGACAAAAACTGTGTGATGCATTCATTCTGTTTACCTACAACAATAAGAGCTGTTAAATTCTGCACCCTTTGTGTCCTTTTACGCTACAGAAGCGCCTTGATCCTGCAAAGGGGCGTTTGGTGGTGTGCGGCCACGGGACGATTGAGGGGGACGGAGTGTTTTGCATCCTGAGCGACGATCATGGAGAGACGTGGCGCAACGGAGCAGCCCTCAAGAGCGTCCCTTACAACCAACCGAAGAAAGCTCAGGACTTCAACCCTGATGAGTGCCAGGTACATTGCTGTCCAGATGTCCAGTGTCTGGATGTTTCTGTCCAGACACTGGGATCCCGCAAAGGTCAGGATCCCATTATTTGTTGTATTTATTGCTGTACTGTTTGTAGCACAAAGATGCTGTTTTCTCCAACTATGACTAAGAAAACTCCAAGTATCTCAGCATTATGGTGTGTAGTTCCAAATTTCTTTGGTTTTTGCTTATTGTGTACATTTAAATGTTTTAAATGTTAAGAGACAAGGGTATTAGAAAATGGATGGATGGAATATCAGATAAAGTTATGTCACTGAAAAACTGCTGATGTTAAACTGAATCTGAGATCTAGCGCCCCTGGTGGTTGCTTTGTTTCCCCCAGCACAAAATCTGGATTTGAAATGTTTTACCACAATTGCCAAAGGTCCCCAGGGGCTATCGTTCCTTTTTACAGTTAAAAATGAAAATAAATAATCAAAATATGCAATATTACAATTTAAAAAAAGAATTACTGTAGTTCCAACATAGTTTCTTAAGTGTTTGCCTTAGTAAAAGTAAAGATTCCCAACTTTTTATATTGAATGTTTTTTTTATTTTGCTGTTTAGAAAATGTTTTTACAATACAACAATGAGAACTTAATTCAAAAATTTTTGCTGCATTTGTCCTAGTTGTGCTCAAGTCTTTTGAGGAAAAAGTCTCAGGAAGTTTGAGATCTGATTAAACTAGGTGTTGGATAATATTATCCCTTACTTGAGACTTTCTGACCACATTCACTGCTTTTACAAACAATATTTAGGTATTTATATGTAATAAATGATGCTTTACTTAATATCTGTTTGCCTCAACTGCAAGGTTTCAACCCTCTGTTGATGGTCTCCATTTGTTATTCTATACACAAATTAATATTCTGTATTTTTATAAAGATTTTGAGCATTTTTTTATGCTCTGGAAAACAAATCACTATTCCTAACGTACCTCCTTTCTTTCGAACCCTGTCCGTCTGTTTCTGCCTCCCTGCAGCCGGTTGAGTTGATGGACGGCAGCATCATGATCAACGTCCGGAACCAGAACAACTACCACTGCCGCTGCCGCATCGTGGTGCGCAGTTTGGACGGAGGCCTGACTCTCCCGGTGGAAGAGGTCTTCTTCGACACTACGTTGATTGATCCCGCGGTCGCGGCTGGAGCTCTGCAGAAAGACGGAGTGATCTACTTCACCAACCCGTCCAGCGACCAAAAGAGTAAAAATCTTTCCAAATATTCGCTTCTGTTGGTAAAATCAGAAGAGATAAAGTTAGCTAGCTTTACGTTACGTTCATACTGCAGCCGGAAATGACCCAATTCCGATTTGTTTTCGTCTTAACGCGACCCGTATCGGATCAGTCTTAACAATCAGATATATCAGTATCTGGTGACAGTTTAAACAACACAGATCGGATTATTTTGACCCAGTATCTGACCTTTTCAAGTGTGACCTGAATCCTAACGGCCAGGTCGAATTCAGCCGAACGCAACGTCACTGATACTCGACAAACGTCACTATTCTGCGTCCTGAAACACGCAAGTAGGAAAGAAAACAACAACAATGGCGGACGATAATGAGGATTAAGTTGTTAATATTCTGGCTCCGATCGGACAACTTTAAAATCGATACGCTCCTCCGTTAGCATCTACGTTTACTTCCGCAAACAGGGAGCTCTTCTTCTTGTCATTGGCGGTTGACAAAAGACGTATTATTAAATATAAGGATTTAATTCCATCCATCCATCCATCCATCCATCCATCCATCCATCCATCCATCCATCCATCCATCCATCCATCCATCCATCCATCTCTCAAATTCTATGAAGCAATTTAGTTTACTTTGAAAATCAAATAATGATTTGTATATACTTATTTACTTATTTACTCCCCAATTTTTAATTAAAAAAAACGTAACATTTTCCTTAATAGTTTCAAAATATCTCTTCATATAGCTTCTCTCTTCCATATTTACAAACACTGAGCACTTCTTCCTTTTTCATGGCAGTTGGCGAACCACTGAGTACGCTCTCTGGATGTGACATTATTGCTCCCTCTACTGTGCATGCGGGACACTTTCAGACTTTGGAAGTGTTTATGACAAAAAAATTGTAATTGGGTCCATCCAGGCCGCAGTGTGAGTGTAACCTTACTGAACTCTCCTCAGGAGTAAACCTGACACTACGATGGTCGCTAACGAACGGAAAAACCTGGGTGAACAAAGCCGTCCAGATCTGGCCGGGGCCGAGCGGCTACTCCTGCATTACATCTCTGAACGGTGACTCTGTCGAAGACCAGAAATACATCTTCGTCATTTATGAGAAGGGTCACAAGGATATCATTGAGACCATCTCGTTTGTGAAGATCCACCTGTACGGCGGCCGGTAGGACGAGCGGGCTGGAGGTAAGAAGAAAAGAACAGCAGGAGTCAATCGATGAAAATATTTTCACTTTCCTCTGACTTCCTATTTAATTCTGTTTTGTTTTCAGATCTAAACCTAAAAGGGATAAAGGATGCAAGAAGATAGTACAAAAACTTTCTCAGGAAGAGAACAAGAGACTTTATTAACACACTTAAAAAATGAATGTTGGAAAAAGGAGACCCTGCACTGTGAATTTCCGGCTTCTTCATCTGTTTTTCCTACTTTTATTATTTTTATAACAAAATCTTGTTTTGCCAAATAATAGACGAACTTCAGTTTGTATTTTAATGGACAATGCCTGGCTAAACAGGAGAGTCTTGGGGAATACAAATAAAAATTATTCAGCACTGTAAAAACACAAAGTCTTACCAAGTATTTTTGGTCCAGTTTCTCGTGCAAATATCTTAGCACACTTGAAATAAGACAAAACTAACTTACAAGTAACTTTTCAGCAAGAAATAGGAGTTTGTTGAAGTGAATAATTTCTTAATATTGATTAAAAATGCTAGTTCCACTGACAGATTATTTCATTTATAACATGCAAAAAATGTCTTGCTATAACTGAAATAATTTGCCAATGGAACTGAATTGTTTTTTTAATCAATATTAAGAAATTATTTAATTAAAACAAGCTTCTATAACTTGCTGAAAAGTTACTTATTAGTTAGTTTTGTTTTATTTCAAGTGAACAAAGGTATTTGCAGTAGAAAATAGACCAAAAATACTTGGTAAGACTTTGTGTTTTTGCAGGGATTTATGCTTTTTTTAAACCACAACAATTATGTGGTTTATTTTTAAATGTTGTCTTTAAAGATGCTTGGAAAATTTTTATTTTTTTCTTCTACTTCATGGAAAGATTTTACATGGGAATTGCAGTCTGCTGAAGCTGATTTCGAGAAGACAGATCCGGCCCAACGCAGCTTTTTTTCTGTCCCTCACGGTTCCAGACTAAACATATAATCTGCTTAAGTATTGTGTTTTCAATCAAATCAATGCAGTTTTTATCTGTTTACTACAACTTATATCAATCAGTCCTTCTGGTTTCTTGTGAATTATCACACAAAATCAACAAATACCCACACTTTATGCGCTAATACATAATTGGGAGTTTATTGCAGATTTTTCTCAGAAATTGTCGAAAACTTTCTTACTTGTACTAAACAGCTGCCTCAGCTTTAATTGATCTCAGCTTATAGTCGATGATCTGTACAGCGAGGAATAAAAACGTCATATTCCAAATTAGCACCATAACATTTTGCTTTTTGTAAAAGAAAATCACAAAAACAATCCCAAAATTCTGGAGGGACTGAAAATATATTCAGTATTGTTTAATTTTAAGAATTTATTAATATTTTTAACTGTTCAACGAGTTTTGTCAATAGATTCTGCAACAAACGGCCCTCTAAGAGCGTTTATGATCTTGATTTGGCCCAAAATGGGTTTGACACCCCTGATCTAAAGGTACTGTGTTTGACAGCTTAGGAGGTTTGATACAAAGAAAGCGGTTCTATGTCAGCAGAATGAGCAAATATGTGGGAACTAATGTAAAATATGCAAAAATCCAGAGTCTTCTGCATTTTTAAATGCAGAATTAATTTTTTAAATTAATTAATTAATTAAATTAAATTAAATTAAATTAAATTTTTAAATCTGACATTCAGAGTAAAAAACACAACCTTTTTATAACATGACTGGATTCTCTGCCTTGTAAATTCAGGTTTTTATGCTGTTTATGTGCTGTAAACTAGAGGACTTTATATATTTTCCAGTGATTTCGACTGCTATGGGTTTGAGTTTCACATGTTAGGAAAAAGCACAGAGAATAACTGTGAAATTATATCCCTCTCCACTGTTTAATCTTTCCACAGTTTCCAGCCACTGCTGTGAAATCTTGAATTTAACATGAAACAAAACTTTTATTGTTTAAATAAGCCTTTTATTTTGGGATTTCATTTAATGTAACGGTCAGATATCTGGTGTAGCTAACCTGTGAGGTAATTACTTTCTTTATGACTCATTTGAGTTCAGAAATTACTTATTTTCTTCCCTCCTTAAATTTATGCATGACTTTTATTTTTTTGTTTTATGTAATTATATGAAGTGATATAAAGAGTCTTAGAGGACGATGCGCTTCTATATTTTTGTAATACCTATGTTGATTTTGAGTGATTTAGAAACAGTTGCAATGTTGTTTTTTGTTGTGTTTGTGTGTGAAATAGATGAGTGAAAAAGACCTAATTATCATAAAATTCATTGAATTCACTAAGATTTTTCTCAAATCTGGTCAAAAACATCTTGTTTCCATCTAAACACAACTTAATTCTCAGCAGTGGTTTATTTCTTTATGTTTTTCATCACAAGACACTTTAAATCCATCACTCTGTGCTGTTCGGAGACTGTTGCTTTTTGAACCTTGACCTTCAAACTTCTTAAATACAACATGTTATTGTTTTGAGGGAAGGTTGTGCAAATAATAAAATCAGTTTGCTGATTAACTGTTATATTTATTTATGGAAGTTATTCAACCTGTAGACTTGAGTCTGATCCTGATTCCTATTACTGTTAAAATAAACACATTATCCTATGAGAAGCAGGATTGCAAGTTGTATAATATGATAAAATCAGTAAGATAATCAGAAGATAATTTTGTCTCCAACATTTAGATTTTCTACTGCAAATAGCTAGTGGAGAAAATGTAATTATTGGCATGGATAATTGTCAAGCATTGCTTGATTATTAGAAATAGTGTAAGTCAGGGGTAATAACTTCTGCTGAAATTATTATAATGTTTTTAAATATAACAAGTATGAGTTTAGTACTTCCTTCAAGGAGTAGTTATGATAATAGACATAATTTTTTTTAGAAATTACAGCTCTGGAAAAAAAATAAGAGGCCATTGTAAAATGATCAGTTTGTCTGATTTTACTCTATAGGTTTATGTTTGAGTAAAATGAACATTGTTCTTTTATTCTATGAACTACTGACATGTCTCTGAAATTCCAAGCAAAACTTTAGTATTTATTTTCAGAAAATGAGAAATGGTCAAATAACAAAAAAGATGCAGTGCTTCTAGACCTCAAATACTGCAACGGATACAAGTTCATACTCATTTAAGAACAACAATATTAATGTTTTAACCCAGGAAAAGTTCAGAAATCAATATTTGGTGGAATAACCAGGAGGTTTTAATGGGGTTCACTGCAGTGGGCTCTTAAGTTTTTGTAGAGCTGTATCTTTCTTGTCATTATGTCCGAAACTATGTTTTTATCCTTTTTATGCTATACTTTTTTTTCATTTTAAAAAAAGACAAAAGTATAGCATACTATACTTTTATTAATTAACTAATTTTTTTATTAATTTAATTAAAAAATAATTAAAATTATTTTTTTTTTTTATTTTAATTTAAAAAATAATTAAAATTAATTTTTTCATTTTAATTAAAAAATTAAATGTTTTTTAATTTTGTTAAAAAAAACATTTAACAAAATTATTGTTCTTCAAAAGTTACAATCATCTTTCTTTACTAGATATTCATCAAAAAGTACAACTTGCCTTTTTTCAACGGTTATTTCACGTTAGTGGCTCTAAGTTAGTTTTTGTTTGGCAAACTCACCTAAAAATTGACCCTTTAGATTATAAAAGTTGTAAACTCCTAGTATAAGTACAGTCCAAAGCAGATATTTTATACAGTGTGAGAAAGACACGTAACAATAGAAGCATTACTTATGGTTTTGTACCAGAAGTAATGAGAAAAAAAGACCATAATATTGCTCTACTGTCCAAATTACTTTTCAGATTAAAATAAATTTTTATTCAGTTTGAATATCAAGAAGCTGCAGAAATACAAAATACAAGTTAATTAAGGTCCAGACTCAGGCTTTGGGGGATTATCAGGTTATTTTCCACTGAGTTTTGTTAAATCAAAAGCCATTGCAGTCATACACTAGGAAATTTAAATGTTCTTTTGCTGACAAGCTTTAAAGGGGAGCTGGTTTAGGATTTGGCACATGCCCACACAGTCCAACCATAGTACTACTTTTAACAACCAGGAGTTTACTGTGATAGAACTGGTCTAATCTAAACTTTATAGAGAGTTTATGGAGTAATTTGAGAGGAAGATAAGCTGAAAGTCGATTTTACAGCAACTTGGGCTTCCTGTCACAGACTGATCTCCAGCTGTATTCACTTTTAGTAAAGTTAATAAATGTTTACATCCCTGTAAATAGCCTATTTTTGTTCACAGATACAAACACATTTTTTTTTAATTATTCAGCTCAGATGCACATTTCTTTGAATTAGTGTGTTTTTTTAAATAATGACATTTTTTATTACATTCTTTTCTTTCTCTATAACATTTCCCCACTAAGTGACAATAAAAGTTATTTTTATTCTATTCTATTCCATTTTAAGTAGGCCAACATTTCAAAATATATATTTTTTATTATTATGATTTGTATTTGGTCTCATGTAGGTTGTTAATTTTCAGATAAATGGAACACTGAGTTTTTTTTGTGTCATTTCATCAAAACAAAATGATAAATTCAGTGTATTAAATCAGTGTTTTTCTGTTAAATTTTCAAAACAATAAACTTTTAGATTATATTCAAATTTCCTACATTTTTTTTCTTTGCAATATCAAGTTCTTGTAATGATAAACAGTGTGTGTATGGAGCATCCTTGATGCCCTTAAATCCCAGTTTTGGCTGTCAGATGCTTTGGGAACTGCCTGATAACACTGTCGCTTTACATGCAATAGCACCCCCTATGGAAAAACGTGCATTTTTTTTTACTTTAGTTATTTATTCTTTTGTCGTACTTTGAATGTTTTCCATTTTTAAAATCTATAACCCACATTGATCAAATGAACTGATCTCATTTTAAAGTCCCCAACACCTGATGTATCAAACAACAAGAAGGGATAAATAACAGCTTTTTGTATTGTTTCTAAATATATAAAATCTACTTGAATGAAGTGCTTTTCCCCCTCAATTTTTGTTTTTCAAATAATATTAATAATGGTCCCATTTGTCGTTTCTGTTGAGGTCCCAAACGGCTCCCATCGCACGGAATTCACCCAGTAGCCGTTGACGGCTCTTTAGGTGACGGATTGAGTCCAGAATCAACTATTTTCTTTTCCCGTTTTCGTTTATTTTTTTAGGGGGGGAAAAGGAACAAGAAAGTAAGCCGAACACCTCCTTTTATCTTGTACAGTGTCGATCTAATCAAAGTTGGAGGCAGTTGTTGCAAAGACGTTTTCTTTCCGTGTGTCTCTGCGTGTCTTTGCAGGAGGTTAGAAAGCTAGACCGTAGCAGCGAAGCTAAGCTTATTCTGCGATACAACCTCGAGACAAGTCGGGACAGGACCAGGTCAGTGGATGGACGTTTCCAACACGCTATTAACTCTTCAGTTACTTTAAACTGAACCCGAGTATGTCCTTGTTACCCCTGATGGTTAGCAAAAGCGACGTTCTGTACAGAAGCAGTGATATTTTTGTGTCTTTATTGTTGTTGTTAGCCAACGGTCATGTAGCATAGGTTGGGAGTTTTATTTGAAATGGACGCGTTGGCTGTTCAACTGGGGAATGTTTTGCTTGTTTTATGCTACATGTGAGATACTTAAGTTGTTTCTGGTGTGATTGGGTGTTAAGGATCAAAAACTACGCAGCAGATGTTACCGGATAAACGATAGCTTGGCTTGATGCTACTCGTAGCTTCGGCTAGCCTACCCTGCTGCTTTAGCATACACTGCCATCACTTGAATTAACGTGTTTTATCACTTATTTCTAAAATAAGCAGATTTATATCCATACGTTGCTTGCGTTTTTAATGATTTCAGCTGGTGAGTGGTGTTTATAGTGGTAGTTTTCAACCGTCCTACGTTAACGGCTGTAGGCCGTTCTCCTCCGCCATTTTGTTTTGTCCGCTAATAAAATCGTTTGTTCTGCTTCATCTCTGTTGCCATCTGTGAATGAGCGTCGCGGACGCGTCCGGGTGTAACGTGAGCGTGTGCTGGAATCGAGCGGGTCGTATTTGGGGGGTAGTGGACGTCTCAGAGGTGCTGTAGGTGTTGAAAGTGTGTTACGAAACAACGCAGCTCCCCTCCTCCCCAAAGAGAACAGAGAGGGCCTGTGTGCAAAGGCAGCTAACCATAATTAGCTACAAAATACATTTGTTTTTCCACCATCATACTTCAGTGCAGGGCTGCAGGTGGACGTTTTGTAGCTGTGGACTGATTTTTCTCTCTTTCCTCAAAGATCTTTGCCACCCATGGTTGACTGTAGCTTAGCAGGCCCTCTTTGTACGTTTGGTCCCCTGTTAATCCCCGTACAACACGTAGTTCACCAGCCATCCCACGACCTAATTTTCTAATCTCATCTGGCTATTGAGGCACGCTGGAGTGCTGCTGTTCTATGATCCCCATGTAAAACCATTAGTTTGGATGTGAATCCATATTTGTTTGATTTGTATTACACATATAGTAATGCACCAATGAAATCAGATATGTAGTTTTCATTTGATCAGCTCTGATTTCTTTATGCTTGATTGTTAAAGGCACCTTTGAAATTAAAGCACATTGACAGAAATAATGTTCTGTGGTTGGAAAATCAAACAAAGGTTAGGGATATATTTGATGAATAAGTGAAATTGATCTTGTAATGTTTTATTTTGCTTTGGGTTCAAAACTACTTGCATTTTTATCATAGACTGTAACGTAAATGTTTTTCTTTCCAGAAACAAATTAAGCCTGGCGGGCAACCAGGCTTTATTTGTGCCCCTACCAAGCTAAGCATTAGTTGTTATTGTTTTTTTTGTTTTTTTTATGTTTGCATTTTTTAAGACTTTTTAGTTAGTGTTCAGATATTAGTCTTCCAATTACACATAATTAACAATTGATATAAAAAAAAAAATCCTGTCAACTTTAAACATTTTGTAACTCAAAAACACATTGAATGAATGACTGACCACCAGGCTTAGCAAGTTTTCTGGGGGAAACCCTACTTTATAATCAATGTTTGATGCATTCAACTGTCGATTTAAAATTAAAATTACACAAAATACTTCTTATTGGTTATAGGCCTTAAAAAGCGAGTTTTAGTTAGTAGGTCAGGGCAGCTCTGGGTCGTTTGCTTCCTGTCTGAGGCTCCTGGTCTCAGGTAGAGGTGGACGATGTGGAGTTATTAGACTGTGAAAAGAGCCACACAATATATTCAGTCATTGTGAGTTCAGTGTGGGCAGTATCACAATTGGATGTTGTATTGTGGATGAGCCTACGGTGTCTTCAGTGGTTTTACCTTGTGTAGGTTCTTTGTGACCAGAAACAGTGGGCATAATTATGATCATGGAGGAGAGAGGCTGAAAAAATGTGATTTAAACTCTTTCCATGTACAACAATATCGGGACTGTCTTATTCCCTTGACATTATGCATTCATATTTATGAAGAATTAATATGTAGGTGGTCAGCCAAAATGGAGCGGTCATAATATTGTTTACTGGGAAGAATCAGTGTATTTCTTTCCTACTCGCTTCCTCTGACTCATGAGTGTTATTTAATCTTTTAGCTTCATGAAAGGGTGGAGATTAAGTAATTTAACTAATAAATGTAGCACGTTATCTCATCAGTGTGCTCCATATGCTCTTATTAGTCATGATTTTATTTCATATATTGCTTTGCTGTTAGTAATTATATTAAACTAGTAAAAACAAATAAATTGCTCCTTGATGTGCTAAAAAAAACCAACATTTTGTTTGACATACTGAAAAAATGCAATCACTGCTGTTTGAGTTAACTATTTCACATATTAGGAGGGGATTGTAACTTATGCCAGATTACTTTGTAACAATTGTACAAACCATCAGTCTGAGTTCGCTTCTGGTGAAATCACATACACTGGTACCTGAGCTATAGTTTGGTTGCAGCGTGCAGGTACGTTATGTAAAATATGAACTTTGTGAAGGGAGATCTGTAGCAGCTGAATGAGTGTCTGTTTAAAGAAAACTCCTAGTTATTTTTGCTTACCTTTAGTAATCGATGGTTCCTGGTTCGATGGCACTTTGATAGTTAGAGTTGTGGCTTTGGGTAGAAACCATTGGAATAAAAATAACTAATGTAGTTCTTAAAGATTCAAATGTTGTTTTTTTTTGTTTGATTTGAAAACCTTTTTCTTTTTCTTTACCTAGCTTATGTTGAGTACCATGCTGGGACTGTTAGTGATAAACTTGTGGTCCAGTTTACCTCTGACCATCATCTCAAGCTCCACTCAGTAGCATAACTTTATATATCCTGAAAACTCTTGATTTTGTCCCAGCATTGGGAAAAGATTTACTCAACATTATTCTTACAATAATATTTTAATTTTGCCAGTGTTTTTTTTTTTTTTCCTGGCTGGCGGTAATCTTAAAATAATCTTAAGATATGCTAAAAGCTTGATTGATTTGGGCACCGTAATGCCAACAAAGTGTCTTCCACTGATTATTTTTAATATGCTGCATTGTGTTTTTTTAATTGGTACTCTGTGTACATTAAAATTAATCTTCTAGTTTTAATGAAATAAACTGGTAGGGTTAAAAACAATCTTTGTCAGGGGTATGAATATTTCTGAAGATAATAGTATATCACATGATTTATTTTTTTAATAAACCTTTTAATCTTTCTTTACTTAAGTAGGTTTACGTAATGCCTTTTTGGTGTTTCTGAAGCCGTGTTTTAGATTGAAAGAGCTTTCTGTTTTGTTTTAGTTTTTATTACTCATGTTATTCATTATAATAAATATATTACGTCTCCTACTTTTGTCTTATTTTGGCTTTTAAAGTTTTGGTTCTCATCATGGGCAATTACTACGGGTTAGAATTGTTTTACACTTTTCAGAATAAGTGATGAAGACCCAATTAGAGCGTAATGGACGCCGTTCAGCATTGATGTTTAAAGCAGTTGGACGAGGTTAGAGCAGCAGCTGAATCCTGCCGGGGTGGACAGATGTCCACGCTGGGTGTTTTTTATTGATGATGCTCATCAAACGGAGTTTAATCTGAAGACTCGCTGGCCGCCACGAACCCGTCTCCAGGCAAGGGGAGGAAATAACTTTCAACGTGTTGCCATAGTAACCTGGGTCCTGCGTTTTGTGGTCTCTTCAGACTGTTACCAATAATGAACACGTCGCTGCAATAAGCCCGTTCTACCACAATACTGAAACCGACCTGCAAGCAATTAGTGCCGTTATGATGATGATGTGAAATATTTGTGCTGTGATCAAAGGGCCGTGTAGTTTAGTTTAACTGTGACTGCAGATATATTTATTAAAAATTAAAAAAGCCATTGCTAACGGCTTCACCAACTCGACCAGCACTATTTGCTGCAGATCTGACGATCTCCCTGTTTATCAGGCTTAAAATTGAAATATATTCACAATGATATAGTAATGTCTGCCTTTTTAACATGTTGTTTTAAAATATTGTGTTCTGAGTGAAATCCAGTTTAAGGTTAGTAATTAAGACTGATGCTCAGGAATCATACACTGGAGATTTCAAATAATCAACAGGATTCATTTCTTACATCATTGTATTACATAATTTCCCCAAAAAATTAGATATAGAAAATTGCCTTAATGAAAATGTGGATTAAGTAGGATAAAATGCAGATATTGTGTGATAAAAGTCACACTTCTTTATGGTGCCCTGAAGAAGTGTTTTTAAAAATGCTTTTGTTGTTGTAAAACAGTCACAATCACACAGATTCCTAAAAACACTGCAGATAAGTTTTAAATAAGTATTTTTTATCATTACTTTTATCATTATCACAATAAATAACACAAAATATTGTGACTAAAATGTTAGGTGCATATTGCCCTTCCCCTTTTAATACCTGCTTAAAGTGTTTTAATTCATTGGAACAAATCTATAGAATACAATTTATGAATAAATAAATTTATTTGTACAAAAATTATATTTTCCACCTTAGATTACAGCTAAATAGGGGTATCTTTATATATTTTAATTTATTAATGTTTGTAGTTTCTGGTTTTTACCTAAAAATACCTGCACATCATGTATTGAACATGGTTATTCGTTGTTAAGACAATATAAATATTTTCATTTGTAAAGATGAAGTGTGATTTATTGTTAGGTATTAGTCAAAAACAATAACAAAATAAAAAAAATTTACAAAAAAGTTAGTCCTTTGCTATTCTCTTTGAAGTTTAGTTTTGCCAAAATAATCATCTGGTTTAAACTGTAAAGCACATTGTTCCATTTCAATGATTAGACTGTTACTATTATGCAAAAATTAAATTACTTTGAAAAGTATTGGAATCTGGTATTTTTACATGTGCAGATAAAAAGCACAGAGATGAAACTGCATTTATTCCACTAGATGAATAGATTCGTCTTTCTTTAGTGTGATGCATTTATAAAGCCAGCAAACCTCAAACAAACCATCATATTTTATGCTCTGACTTTTCAGACAAATCATTTTCGACTTTCTCTCTCTGTTTCCTGATCATCCGTGGTGTCGGGTCTCTCACCGTCTCTCCCTCCTTGTCCCCCAGTCTCAGGGCTCACCATACTCAATGAGCGGACAGCGCAATGTCAGAGCGCTCTGGGCAAACTGCAAAGGGGAAGGAAGGCAAAACCAAGTATGCGTCTCTCAACTTGTTTGATACATACAAAGGAAAGAGCCTTGAAACACAAAAGCCTGTTGGTGAGTATTTGCTCCGTGTCGCGTTGTTTACACATCAAAGAGAAATCTTTTCTGAAGGATCTATTTTTAGTTCTCCACAGACGACCTGCTCATTTATGCTTCAGGTCTGTCTTGATTTCTGCTGCAACCTTGATGCATAACTTTGTTCAGTCTCATTGATCTTTTGCCCATCTTTGAACTCACTGTCTTTGTTTTGCAGCAATAGTTATACTAGGGGTGCACTGATTTATTGACCTTCTGATTTCCTTAATTTTGGGAGACTAATGATTGGCTGATACTTTGGTGTGAAACTGATCTTATCTACCTCAGCCAAGGTTTAAAAATCGACCACTGTCCTCTTCTCCTGAATGGAGAGAGAGGTTTGACTGACAGGTCAGATCTGAACGTTTGCAGTTAAATAAAATATTCACCCCACTGTTGTGACATTTCAGACAAAAAAAAATTATTGGCCAAAATCGGAATCAGCAGTTCAGGCTTTTTACAAATTGGTAATCTGCGATTGGCCAGAAAACTCAATTACAAAATGCGAGCAGGTTGTGTTGTAAATTATAACAAGCATAGACTGATACAAAGGTAACTTGTCCTAATGTTCCAGGTAATATTTTATTCAGGCGTTACCCATTAGACTTCCAGGAACACACATCGCTCGTGTGTCGTTGTTGTCTGAATTTAGAAACTCATGTCTAAGAATTGTTACTCTGCATCCCACCCAGTCTGTAACCTTAGTTCTTCCTCGCCTGAGTTGCATATTCATCAGAGCTGGCAGCAAACTTGATCCCTGTCATTTGCCAGTCCGTACGCTGAGTAGATACGGCAGGCGTCACGTTTCAATGGTCCGCCTGTGCTCACAGCCCTCTGTCCCCTCGCCAGTTCCCCCCCGCCATGGCCTGCAGTCTCTTGGTAAAGTTGCCTCCGCGCGGCGCATGCCACCACCTGCCAACCTGCCCAGTCTGAAGGCGGAGAACAAAGGCAACGACCCCAACGTCTCGCTCGTTCCCAAAGACGGCACAGGATGGGCAAGCAAACAGGAACCAGCAGACCCAAAGAGGTAAATGATTTAATATAGTCTCCAATAAGTAAAACTGAGAATTTGAGACTCTGTATCCAAAATGTTCTCCACCTTAATGTCCCTTCAGTGAGTTTGGATTCAGTGAGACAATGTGTGTAAGAGTTCCTACTTTTCCATGTTTTCTCTAACAAAACTTGTTGGTTGTCTGGGGCTCGTTAGGCTCAGATGTGACTCGTTTTGTGTTTTGTCGACAGTACCGATGCATTGTCAGCACCGCAGCCGGAATCGCAGCAGCCTGTGGCTTCACAGATAGCTGCACCGACCCGCCCGAGAACCCCACCAATTTCAGAGGTCAGATGCACATCCTGCTGCAAATATAAAAGAAAAACACGCAAGTCTGATGTTGGTGTGTTTGTGCTCTCCTCAGGCTCTGGCCCCACCTTCAACACAGGCCGTAGGGGCAAGGTCGTGGGCACAGGCCAGCGTTACACATGGAACACAAGGGGATGGTGAGTCCAGATTTAACTACTTCCTGTTTCCTCCACGTTCTCTGTGTTGCCACCAAGTGTCCTTAGGTCTGTCACAATAAGGTATAGATCAATTAATCACATGATAGATTAAAACAAACTCAATTATTTCCATTTGTGTGATTTATCATTTTTCTGTTTTTTCACACTCTCTACCAAAATCTGGATGATAAAAGACTCCAGTCTGGTGCTTTGGGCTCAACTAGCCGCTATGTTTACAGAGGCTTTATAATTCACTTTACGTATTTGTGTTTTGTTTATTTATTTTGGATATTTAAAATGTCTTCCAGTTTCTGGGTGGAATGTTAGTTAGAATTTAAAGTTTATTGATCTTTTAGAATGTGTTATTATATATTTATGAGATTACTGTTATGTTAGTTGAAAATAGTCTGAAATCTATATTATCTCTTATCACAATAACATCTGGAGCAACATAAGGTTCTGTGGTGACAGGTCTAAGTGTCCTTCCTCACCCGGTTTGCAGGTGGAAAGGGATCAAACCTACCGTCGCCGTTCTCTCGCGAGGAATTTCCCACCCTGCAGTCGGCTGGCGACCAGGACAAAGCTGGCAGAGAACCGGCCACTGCAGATCAGTGGTATGGGCCCGGACCAAGCCTCCGCCCCCAGAGTGAGCGCTCACCGCAACGCCCGCTTCAATCCTGTCACCATGCCGGTGTTCTCCCACGTCTAACCATCGCTGTGTGGTTCTGTTTTTGTCGTTGTTGTCAGACGTTACAAGTTGGCGGGACGGTGGGGGCCGAGTGTTGGCGCCCACCCTGCCTGGGGAGGGGGCAGCAGAGGGGGGCACAGGTGGAGCGCTGGTGATGGATGGGGCAGCTGGGGTCCCCCATCCAAACCCCCAGATCCAAGGGCCACCTAGGAATCCCCCTGCAGGCAGCCCCGCCTTGCCCCTGCCCCAGCCCCCCGTGGGGCCCGGGTTTCCTCCATATCGAGGGATCATGCCACCTTTCGTACGTCTTCTATTTTACTACCGCTGTCTCATATTAAAAAAAAAAAAAAAAGTCTAAGCAGGGTTTTAATGTTTGTTTGTTTGTAGATGTATCCCCCCTATCTCCCGTTCCCGGGCCCCTATGGCCCTCAAGGGCCCTACAGGTACCCGCCACCTGGGGAGGGGCCGCCTCCAAGGTGTGTATCCAAATACTTTCTGTTTAACCCGTCGGAATCAGTTCTTCCAGCGTTTGAATCGTTTTTTCTCTTTCTTCTACCAGGTTCTCTCGTGGACAGGGGCCTGACAGCAGGGCCCAGGGCGGCCCTCGGGATTCAGGGGAAGTGGTGAAACGTCCCTCCATCTTGAAGCAGGACGACCTGAAGGAGCTGGATGAGCTGGATCACGACGGAGACGATGGCTGGGCAGGTACGGAAAAAGAGGTTCTGTTGCAGATCTTAAACAAATCAAATAAATGTTTTCGGGATGAAATGGTGCCGAGGTTTTCATATTTTCTCTCGAATTAGTGCTTTTTTCTTATAAATGTTTAAGAAACAAGTGTCAGTGAAATTTAATGAATTGAAATGCATCATGGCTGCATTTTACTAGTTATATTATAGGTTGTAGACATGTGTTTATTCAATGATTTACTCTTCAACATGAAAATTCTGTTCTTTCTGCCTTGCAAATGTGTTTTACCGTTGGAGCTTCTTTACATTTTGTGGAGATAAATCCACAAATTTCAGTATTTTTACTGGGATTTTACACGACAGACCAACAATAATCGTAAATAGTTTAACTATTTACTCCGAAACCTGCCTTTCAGTTGGGTGTAATTTAATCTCAGTATAAATCCAGCGAGTGAATAAACGGCTTCGTCAAGACCAAAGAACTCCACTTGAGATGTTTTAAAAATAAATATGTTCAATTTTCAGTCTCCAGATTTGAAGGCTTGTAGAGGCAAACTGGAAAAGTTGCAGCAAAATACATGCCACACTTCTCAGATTTTTAGTTGTAAAACATTTAGAAAAAAATTCACAATTTTCCTTCCACTTAGCATTTTTATACAGAAGTTAGAGAAGTTTCACGTTAAAATGTGGAAAAGTTTCAAGGAATGTGAATATTTCTCCGAGACGCCATGACGACGTAGAGCAGCTCTGTTTCGTTTTACTTTCCAGTCCCATTAAATTCCCTTCTAAAGCATCACAGCGGAAAACATCTTTATTTATGCCAGTAAATAATTAAGGAGCCGATGGGATAGTGATAGTGAATGAGTTTGATGCTTTTGTGAATATCAGATTTCTTGCTTATCAAAGCAGAGTGGTTCATGTGGCTGAAAACACTCGGGGTAAAAAGAGAGGCAGGGAGTCAAATTGATCTGAGTGATGAACGCTGAGTGATGAACGCTGCGTCCAGAAACGACGCTGAAGCTGCTTCCTGTCTGAACAGGGGCGAATGAGGAGATTGATTACTCCGCCAAGCTGAAATTCAGTGACGATGAAGCTGATGAAGAGGGAGACGAAGACAAAAAGGAGAGCAAGAATGACTCGCGGTATGTGAACAAGTAGGTCTATTTGTTCACGAGGTTTGATGCGCAGAGCTAAAATACTGAACGGAAACACAGCACACAGGGTTTTACTGTGGTTTAGATTGTATGTTTGACTTTCCTCCTCAGTGAGCAGCAGAGGTCCCAGGACGCGCCCACTGCAAACTCTCACTCCCGAGCCTCGGACAGCGGTGGGGAAAGCCGCCACACGCCTCCCTCAAACACTGACAGCGTCCCACAGCCCCCCTCTAGCAAGCCAGGATGGGCCGAGGAGGGAAGCAGCGGCTGGGGAAGCCAGGGGCCGCCTTCCAGTTATCAGGTGGGAAGTCAGACCGCAGCAACCAGTTACTGTGAAAGGCACTGCTAAAGCTGGAAATGTGCAACACTGTAAAAACAACAAAACACACAATCTTACCAAATACTCTTGGTTTAGTTTCCAGTACATTTGAAATGAGACAAAACTAACATATAAGTAACTTTTCAGTAAGAAACAGGTCCATGTTTCAGTGAATAATCCCTTCATATTGATGAAAAAGTTCCAGTTCCACTGGCCGATTATTTCATCTCTAAAATGTCTCATTATAATTTTGTTACATTGTGATCATATTGATCACGATGTATTTTTTGCTCTTAGAAAGAAACCGCCTCCTCTAAAAAAAACGTTGCATCGCTATCAAAACTAGCTTTGGGTATTTTCCATAGTGTCGGCATGAAGTTTGAAATTTTAACATGGCGACCACCCTAGTTATTGATCCTTACCGATGAGAAACGATCAGGGCCCCAGTCTGATGCCTGTGATTGGACCTGCTGTTTGCAAGCTGCTGTCAGTGCAGCTTATGGCTAACCGTGTCTGCCTGTATACAGGGGCGCAGGCCTGGATTGGGTGGCTCCCGGGAGCAGCCCTCCCCTCCACCTGGGCCGCTCCTCGGACCAGGGCCCTACTCCTTTTATCGACAGGTAGACGTTTGAACAGGGCCTCACAGATCAGCCATTCCTGCCATGAACTCCTCCACCGCCTGCAGAGTGTGTGGTTCAGCCATCTTTGCAGATGTATCTCAGTAAATTAGAAGATCACAGCAGGTTCAGTAATTTAATTCCAAGAAAGGAGATTCAAAACACAGTGATCTATTTCAAGTCTTTGTGTTAATGAAAACACAGAATTCAGTTTCCCATAAATGCAAAATATTAAATGTATGTCAATAAAAGTGGATATTTAACAAAAAGTTTTGCTCATTTGGGCCTTAATATCCAAAAAAAATTCAAAACTTACTTTCATCTGAAAACATTAATTTGGACTTCTGAGTTCTTCCTTCCACTCAACTTTCCATGAAGATGCTTTTGATAAAGCGCTGTGAAAAGCTAGCTTCTTTGGCAATGACTGATTGAAGCTCATGTAGCAGGAACACAGAAAACACTGTGCATCCTGTAACAAATCAGTCCCTATTTTATCCATATTATGTAGAAACTGAATTTATTATTTTTTTTACTCAAAATTAACAGAAATAAATGCTTAAAATATATCGGCGTGTGATGAATCTTGAGTTTCAAATTTTAAATTAAATCATTGCAGTACGTCTTGGATGATGTAATTTAATGAGATGCAGCTGTTTTAGTTTTAAATCCACTCTTTTGTTCTTTACTTTTGTCTCTGTTTGAGATTCATTCATTGGACATTTTACGACACATTCCAGCTTAGTCATCTTCAGGACTGAACTCATCATCATTGCACATTAAAACCTTTTTGCAACTCTGCAGGACCGGCCGCACGGCCAGGGTTCCCTCCTTGGCCCAGGAAAAGCCGCCGCCCAGCTCCAGCCAGGATCAGCGGGTCCGGTTGCTTCCTCTCAGCCCGGCCTGCTGGTCCACGGCTCCCAGGGAGACGACGAAGACGAGACCTGGCGTCAGCGTCGGCAGCAGTCCTCCTCTGAGATCTCTGCGGCCGTGGAGCGAGCCCGTCGCCGACGCGAGGAGGAGGAACGCAGGATGGAGGAGGAGCGACGGGCCGCCTGCGCCGAGAAGCTGAAGAGGCTCGACGAGAAGCAGCAGCAGCAGCAGGGCAGCGGCCCGGCAGCCGGCGCCGGCAGCAGCAAGACCCCCAGCCTCGACGGGAACTCTACCGCTGCTACGGCCGGCAGCCCCAGTCCGTCGGTTTCAGCGTCCTCCCCGAATATCAGCCAGCCGGCCTCCCCCTGTGTGGACCCCGAAGAGCCTCCGGTGCTGGCAGCCCAGTCCGGGTCCGGCTCTGGAGCGAGCGACCGCCGGCGAGCCAGCAGCAACAGCAGCTACGACTCCACTGCAGGTCAGCATCACAGGCAGGGTCTCCACTCAGTGTTCACAAGTTTTGTGTGTCTAAAATTGAAGCTGCAGTCTGTAACTCTTCCAAAAATATGTATCTTTGACATACACAGTTAAAACTGTCGCCATGCTGTGACATTATGTTAGGAGACTTATAATCGGTGAAAAGATTGATCTCCTCCCTCAGCTGCTATTTCCATCTGAAGAAATGCACCGCTCTTGGTCCAAAAGAACCAATCAGAACCAGGAGGAAGAGCTTAGCATGTTCCCCCAATCATTCCCCGCAGTTCTAGTTTTTTTTTTTTCAGTCTTAAATTTTATTCATGATGGCATTAATAAGGTTGTAAAAAGTCTTAAATTTGACTTCTGGAGTCACCCTGAATTAACAAAGTCCTGTGTGGTTCATCCAGGGAAGCTTTAACTACTGTTGTCCACTTGTGTGCAGATGTCCAGCAGTGTCCCCAGCCAGCTGTGTCCCAGCCACAGCAGCCCACTCTGGATGTCCCTCCGTCAGTGGAGAGTAAGGAAGAATCTGCAGGCAGTCCTCACGTCCGTGCAGGAAGTGGCGGTGAAAGAGGCGTCGAGCCGGTGAAGATGGAGAGTTCTGGTGTAGGAGTGGGCCGTCAAGCCGGCGGTCCTCCTGGCCAGGGCTACTCCAAGTACCAGAAGTCTCTCCCGCCTCGCTTTCAGAGGCAGCAGCAGGTCAGGGCTTGCCTTTGCTAAAATATTTAAATTGATGCTCACACTGGGTGTCCAGAAGGGTCTAATAAATCTGCTTTTCTTTGTGCAGGAGCAGCTTCTGAAGCAGCAGCAGCAGTGGCAGCAGCAGCACAGTCAGGCCTCCCAGAGTCAGCTGTCCCCCCAGCCCCAGGCGCCTCAGGGTCCGTCCCCAGGCTCCACCCCCCAGCCGGGCCCTGGGCCAAAGCAGGGTGGACCCCTCTATCAGCCAGGCAGCATGGTGCGACCTCCACCTCTGCCCATGAATTTTGATCCTCGCTGGATCATGATGCCCTACATGGACCCTCGCGTGATGCAAGGTCGCCCTCCTCCCATGGAATACTATTCAGCTGGCATGCACCCATCTGGTGAGTTGATACAGGATCACAAAAATACCCAACGTTCAGCAGATGGATTAACTTATTCATGAACTATTCGATCTAAATCATAAGAATAATCTAATAATAACTGCAGAGCAAAAAGTGCTTAATAAGAAACTTTTTATCTATCTATTTAAATCTATTAATCACAATTAATTGTTACAGTGAAAGCAACTTTTATAAATTAACATGCTGATCGTAAGCTACATTTTTAGGGAAATATAATTTTACTATTGCAGGGCTAATTGGTCGTGAACGATCCGACTCAGGCGGCTCTGGTTCAGAACCTTTCGACAGGCAGCAGCAGCAGCAACATCCGGGCCACCCTCACCGTGGGACCCCCCCCATGGACCCAAAGCTGGCCTGGGGGCCGGAGGTGTTCCCTGGAGGAGCGGATAACCGCGGCCTGACGTCTCCGTTGAGACAGAAGCAAACACTGGAGGAGGAGGATGTGGGGAAAGGGCCCAGGTATTCATGTCTGATGTTTCTCAACGTTTGAGTTTAATTTATTTAATTTAAGTTATTTATTTTTTTATTTATTTGGTGTGTTTTCACACCCGGTAGTCCAGTAGATGCCGTTCGATCGAGGACCAAACTTGCAACACTTGTTGCTTTTCCACTGCACCAAAGCCATAGAAAAACCTGTTCAGAACCTCGTCTGTGGTGGCGTTGTACCAAGAAACACAGAAGGAAATTTTACAAAAAAGAAGACATGAAGATGACATTCTTTATTTGAAAGGGTGATACTGTCATAAACATGAAGGAGTCTTTATAAATATTTATGATTGTCATTCAATAAATAATGACACTTTAAATGTAAATTTTGACACTTTTAATAGACTCTTAAAGTAAGTTTTAGTGGAACTTTGTAATAAAAGTCTCATTATTTACTTAATGACACTTCATGACAACATTTATAAAGAATCCTTCATGTTCGTAACAGGTGTTATGTCATGTTTATGAAGTGTTACTTACTCTTCTTAATAAAATGTGGACAAAACTGAAGAAGTGTCAGATTTTAATAGTTATTTGGTAAAAGACCACGCTCCATTTCCCCCTCTTGTGCATTTTTTTAGTTGTATTTACCCAGAATGCACTGCGGAATAGTCTGCTTCCTGCTTCCTTATGGATTCAAATGGCACCAGAGTTCACTTCCCCTGAACCGACGCCTAGAGTTTGTTTTTTTGGTCCTTATCAGAGTTCGATTCGCACCTCCTCAAACTGACTGGATTAGACTAGAGTTTAATTAAAGAGGACTGGTGTGAATGCATCTTAAAATTATCTTCATCTTTGATTTCAGTTACTTGGAGGGTTTTGACTTGTGTTTCTCTCCGTAGAAGTGACACTCCTCCACACCGCCTGCGCGACGGTGGACTGGGACCAGTTCAGCAGCCCAGCTCATCTTCTGGGACCTCCAGTCAAACTCCTCCTCCTCCTGTTGGTGTGCAAGTTGGCAGCCAGGGAGGCACACACCACCCTCATCACTACATCGGAGGGCGGGGCAACTACAGCAACTTCCCCGACCAGGGTGCGAGGATGCCTCCCCACCCGCAGCAGAGGCAGAGTGAAAGAGGCAACCAGCCGCACGGCTTCACCCATCCAGATGACGGGCCTTCTCGAGGACCTCAGCAGGTGCAGATATGGGGAGCCCCACATTCTCATTACGACCGTAACGGCCGTGCGGACCTGCCCACTGTGGAGGGCAGTGCCCATCTCCCCCACCACCACAGCCACCACCATCAGCAGCCTCAGTTTCCCCTGAACCCCCACAAAGCAGAAAACAGTCGTGACAGGGGTGGCGAGGCTCCCGCCAAGAAGACAGACTCTTCTCCACCTCTTCACCAGCCATCCCTGTCATCCTCATGCTCCTCTTCCTCCTCCTCCTCGGCCCGGGAGGATGGGAAGGCAGCCCAGCATCACCCGCCGCCTCTGAGGGAGGGTGAGGCTGGTGTAGGGGAGAGAGGCAGCAACAGTCACATGAAACCAGACAAACCAGGCCCCACGTTTCTGGCCCATTCCAACCAAAACCCTCTTCAGCACGGCAGTCATAATCAGACTCAGCAGCATCCTCACTCTAAACCAAACCAAAGAGGAGGGCGCGAGCATAAAACGGAGACGCAGTGGGGCCCACGGCCTGGAAGCAACAGCATGGGCGGGGGATCCTCCCACGGCAGGAGGGGTAACAATGCAGGAGGAGGAAGAGGAGAGGACTCCTCCAGTACTCCATCAGACCACAAACTCTCCAACCAGACAGGAGGCAGCAACCCCAACAAGAGGGCTGGTCCAATCAAGAAGCCTCTGCTGAAGGAAATAAAGAGGGAAGGAGTGGAGGTTGATGGAGGAGACAAACAAGGCAAGGAGAAAGAGCAGGATGGCGGCCAACCCACCTCCATGAAGCAAGACGCCTCCTCCATGCCCCAGAATGCTGCAACTGCAACAAAAGAGGAGCAGAACCATGCAGCTAAAGCCAGGAGTGGAGGGAAAGAACAGGCCTCTGGAGGTGGAGGAGGGTCCGGCAGAGGGTCCAAGGATGTACACTCATTGTCTTCTGGGTTTCCCTCCAGGAGGGACAGAGACCGCTCCTTCGAAAGAGGCGGAGTGCCTGCGAAAGGGGGCAGACCCAGTCGGGGACGAGGAGGAGAGTTCTACCGCGGTGGCCGTGGTTACCGGGGTACGTACACTGCCAGTGCTGGACCAGCTGGCGGCGGTCGTGGTAGGATGGGAGCGAGGAGTGGGAGAGACTACCGCTCCTCTACTGGGGGCGGCCACCACCAAGAAGCTAAGGGTGACGGATCTGGTCTTCGGCACGGTCAGGACCGGTCTCAGCATAACCCGGCAAGAGCGAGGAATCGCAGCGAGACCCGCAGCGAGGGCTCAGAGTATGAAGAAATCCCCAAGAGGAGGAGGGAGCGAGGTTCAGAAACGGGCAGTGAGAGTGGGGGCAGTGACCTCGGTCACTCTGACAAGGAAGAACACCAGAAACCCAACTCAAAGAACTGTTCAGAGAACGCTGGAGCCACGGGGAACGTCTCTTCAGTGGCGCCCAGAGTTTCTCAAGCTCGCGTGTTCACCCCCAGGGGGGTTCCCTCCAGAAGGGGCCGGGGTGGAGGCGGTGGAGGGGGAAACATGTACAGGGGCAGTGGCACCGTAGGAGGGCCTATTGGGGGTCACCGGGTCGGACCTGGCTCAGGTTCTTATGCCGGGTCATCAAAGTCAGCCACTTCAGGCAGGAAACAGCAAGGTCCACCTCAGACCTCTGGACCCAAAGATCTGGGTCGAGGAGGGGGCGCAGGAGAAAAGAAGGACAAGGTGGTAGATGGCGGTCAGAATCAGGGGGCCAACCAGCCTCCGCCACCTTTACCTGCTACGACGCCTCCTGCTGTGGCGTCCGCTGAGAACGGAGGAGTGATCATCCAACAAGCTGCAACCAATCCCGCCCCGAATTCAGGAGGCCCGAATGCCCCTCCTCATCCTGCGAACCGCGGCCACCCTCCCGGTGGGTTCGACCGACCCCCAAGGCGACGCCGTCATGGCCGCTCTCAACATCAGCAGGACAAGCCTCCCCGCTTCCGCAGACTGAAGGAGAGAGAGAATGCCGCGCGCATCAATGGCGGTGTCGGCGTCATCGGCGGTGGCAGACCTTCGTCTCCTTCTCTGAATTCGGTTCAGGACAGTAACGGAGCTCCGGCGGCTCCCCCCGTCGCAGGAAACGCCCCGAACCACGGCTCCACTATGAGCACTAACAACAACAACAGCGGCGGGCAGCCCAACAACACAAACAGCCACCACCATCACCACTACAACCAGAGCAACGCTGCTCCAGCCCACGCCCAACACCACCACAACCACGGAGCCAAGTCTCCGGACTTCACCAACCAGAACTCGGACCAGGCCAACGAGGAGTGGGAAACCGCCTCCGAGAGCAGCGACTTCACTGAGTTCAGAGACAGGGACGCCGGAGGGGGGAAGTCCTACGTCTCCCACCATCACCACCACCCGGGCAGAGGCGGCGGTCTGGTGGATCGAGATATGGCCGGTAAAGAACCGTCTGCGAATAAACGAAGCTTCTCCAGCCAGCGTCCCGGGATGGAGCGACAGAACAGGAGGGTCAACGCCGGAGGAGGCGGAGGGAGAGGCCCTCGCGGCCCCCCGGGCGGCGGCGGCTCCGGTGCTCCTGCCAACGGAGGTGGCAACCGCGGGGAGAAACGTGGCAACTGGCCATCGCCCAAAAATAGGAAGTGATGGAGTATTAAGATGTGTTGTTAAACGAGCCCACACACCCACCCTTCCATCTTAACCCCTTCTGATTGTTATTTCATGGCTTATCTGTTGACACCCCTCACACATTTGTGGATCGTGCCGTTTTATGGAGATGGTATTCATACTCACTTCAGCTGTTCCTTTTACATCCTGCGTACCGTCCGTTTATGTAGCGCTGTCTCTTTGTTTGGTCTTGCTCTCCTTTAGTTCATGGACCCCCTTCGTTTTCTTTTTAAACGCCCTTTAACAAACACTGAGAAGCATGTGGCTGTATCGCTAAGCTATACAAGCACCAACACGGCAGAATTAAAATGTTTGCTTAGAAACCCTGAACATGTTTGGATTGGGTTAATTATTCTATTTATGCGTTCAGTTTCCACCACACTCTGACCTTGGGTGGGACTCGGGTAGCACAGGTCTGCATTGGTTCCCTCGTGGAGGCAGAAAACTTGTTTCTAATCACTTCAGACCATAAAAGTTTGAGGTTTCTGGTGGTTTTTGTTGTATTTTTAGTTGGATTTCGGCCCCACACATCAACACATTTCTGTAAAGCAGGTCATTAAATTCTTTCCCGCTCCACACTTTCCCCCTAATTCCTCCATGAAATATTGTCTGGTCACTCCTCGGTGCTCACCTCCACCTGCATTGATTTGTCGTTAGTATAAGTATTTTTGTTCCTTGTTCAGATAGATGGTGTGAATTTTATTTTTGCTCTAAATTGTTAACCTGCTCTGACATTTCAGTAGTTATTAGTTGCTCCTTTGTTTTTATTTTCTCTCTGTAGGATTTCTTTTTCTGGCCTCATCGTAGCATAATCCTTCCCTGCAGAAATCCCACAGGCTGCAAAACCCCCCAACTGAATATATTTGATCAGATGTGTTTACCCTGTGAGGACTGTACTGATAGCATGATGGCTTTATTTTAACAACCATTATTTCCTCAGCGATCGGCGTTTTTGTGTGTGGTTTTTTTTTTTTTCCCAAATATAGTCGATTCTGACAGGAGAGGAAAAAAAAACTCCATCTAAATGCCGGTCAAGATGTTTAATGCAAATGTTTATTCTTCAGTAGATAATCGTATATGTTCGAATAAGCACTCCTTGTAGTATGTTTGTTTCATTTTCTTTTCCTTATTTTTGTTTTGTGGTAACATGTTCGGGGATGTTACAGGACGGGTTTCGCCGTCCGGGCCCACAGAACGGAGCCAGTGTTCCACTTTTTTAAACCAATCCTCCCCTCTTCTCTCCGCTTACTGCCGCCACGCAGAGATCCATCGCTCCTCGAAGGACTCGACATCTGGGGGAGGAAAGCGATTTTTCGCCCGGCACACATGCAGACGGGGCGGGCCGTTAACCGGGACAATGCCGAACATGCAGTTCACACGGTCCGTGGGATTTTTACTTGCAACAACAACAACAACAAAAATGGTGACCTGGAGTGATGTAGGATTACACACGTAAAAAGTGTTTTGTTTTTTTTAATCACACGTAGGAGACGTAAAGCAGCTTATAACAGCATCCAAAGTGAACTAAAACGATTTCCTCTTTTGCATCCATTCTGTCACTGCTGTAAGTTGGGGCTCTTGTTTGTTTACTGACAATAGTTTTGAAGATTGTCTCTGGGATGTTGTGAGTAGGGCATTTGATGAACTGTGTGTGTTTATGCGTGTGTGTGAGCGCGCGCCCGTGTGCATGGGTTGTTGTGTGTTTTCTGGTGTTAATAACTCGGGGAAGGGGGGGCAGGAACCGGAGGGGTTAAAGCAAACGGTAAGCGCACTTTCTGCCTTGCTCGCCCCGCCCACCTCCCTCTCCTCTCCACATGTGATTTAACAGCTATAAATCTTCTTAAATACATCCACATGTATACATTCAGCCGTGTGTATATGTTCAGCATCCAAATGAAGACTCTCTGCAGTGGAGAATTGTCACTTTGTTTCCTGTAATTTAAAGCATCGGTTCTCCAGCAGGCGAGTGAAGTTGGACGTTTTTATTTTTCACTCTGAATTCTTCTTAGCATGAAAACACCGGTGAGTGCTGCTTGCATTGCCTGTTACTGGTTTATACATTGATAGCTGTACACTTAACACTGGCTCCAAGAGTCTCTCATCCCTCCTTCAACGTTGACGTGCACATTAATGTATGTACCCATGTTAAAAAGATGAACACCGGTCGTGTGTCCCAGCGAAAGATCTCTCAAAGATTGTATTATGTTTCCAGAAATACCGAGGTACACCGAGTGGTTCAAGCTGTTTTTAGCATTTATGGTTTTTAGTAAAAAAAAAAAAAGCAAAAAAAGGAGCCGTAATATACACACATGTATGTATATTGGTATGTATCTAAGTTTTGTCTACCCCAACTTACATTCCCACAAACAAATGTTGCAATTTTTAGTTCAAGGGAGCAATGTACAAGCAGAGAAGTGTCTTATTATAATAAAGTTATACAGAAAAGGCAAAAGTTAAATAAACTACTTTTGATTTAATGGAAAATAATTGCAAGTCTCGTTATTGAAGTGACGTTTTGGGTTCAGGTAACAAAATCAACAGACAAGCATCTGTAGACCTTTAAAACCAAAATCTCCACGTTTTGTCTGCCATGTTTTTGTTCTTTCAATTTAACATCATAGGAATACAAACATTAAGTGATTCACTGCAAAACAGACTTGGTTGCATCCATTTATTAAATTTAACTAAAGTAAAAGTGACAAAAATCCTGACAAACTTGACCAACCTGGAAGGCTTAGTTGAAGTAAAATGACAGCAACCAACTGCCTGGAAACTAGAGCATTTTATGCTTCTTTGGTGAAAATACAAAGATTTAAAATTTTCCAGGCAGATTTTGAGTACCCAATATCTACTTCTATGACGTTGTGCTTTACTGGATAGAAAACACCATAGCAATACCTGGTCTCCATGCCATGCTGCATTGATGCAGTAATTAATGCTAATGGAGCCCCGGACAAGTGAGGTTTACTCAATAGTTTCCAGTAGTCTGACATTAAAAGTTCTTATCTAATAGTTTATATGTTCATATTTTATTTTAAAAAATAGATTGCCATTGTCATCTGGCATTTCTCTCCACTGGCCTTGTATTCTGACAATACATAATTCATGTTTCTGTATATTAATTATTTTTGGTTTGGCTCCTTTCTCTTCAGCCATTTTAATTTTCTTTAATAATTTGTTTACATAAGATTTTTACAATTATTTTCAAAGTTGTTTATAAAGAGTCCTAGGTCTTTATAAATATGTAAAATATTTTTAGGCTATATAATTTTCAAAAACTTGTAAACATCCGTTGTTTGTCTAACATCCATACGTTTTCTTCATTCCACAGGTTGTTTTTTTTATCTAAATTTAAATTTGCCTACATTAGAATCATTTTCCATAAATTCATTATGATTTCTGTTCAAGATTAGACTAAAAATGGGCTGAATTTTTTATTTTTAATCACTTTAAAAAATATTTTGAATCCCCACTAGTGTTGTACTACTGGAAGCCAACGGAAGGGGGCAGCACGGAGCCGTCCTCCGCCACAGGGAGAAGAAGGTTCTGCTTAGTGAACCGGGAGGGGGTGTCCATTTTATTTACACTAGAGAGATAGCTTTGTAACTGAAAGTCGGCTTGTCTCTGGCTTTAAAAGTTAAAAAAACAGGTACGTATTTATTCTGATCGGACTGGGATATTTAATAAAAAACGGAAATATAAGTTGGTTCGAGCGGAAGTCGGTCTTTAGCTTGAGGCCTGTTTTCTGTCGCTGCGCCATTAACCGGTTTTAGCCTAGTGAGCTAACATTAGGTTGAGCAACCACCGCGTTTGTTTAAAACACGTTTAGGATCAGAATCAAAACCTGTTAATTTACACATTGAGATATGTTTGAGGAAATGTCGACAAACGTTTTGGTTTTTGAAAATAAACCTTCACTTAGACTTATGACTTAGTTGTTTAGCGTTAGCCATTTTAGCTCCTATACAGCCAATATGTTTTGCGTCAAGAGTGCTATTCTCTATTAAATTCCTCTTTGACAATCATTTTTATGAGCTTGCAAAAGGAAAATATTGAACTACTTCATTATATTTGAACCCAAAAGTAAAATGTAGTTATCCAAGAAATAACTCAATGAAGGGTAAACAAGTATTTTATTAAAATGCCACTCAAGTTCTGAGTAACTGACCATAACTTATTTTATTTTTTTTTTAATTATGACACAGACTTAACTATAGCGTTATGTGGTATTTTAATGAGGTAGGTGCAAAAAACACAAAGATGATTACAAAACAACAAAGTTAATCAAAAGAAACACTTTTCTAAATCAAAATTCTTCAGTATAAATGTATGAAAACAATGATCACAGTATGTAATGTGTACATATTTGTTAGAACGGGGTAAAGTTCTTTCATTGACTGTATTGTATTTATGGTATTGGTTTCCAAATGCCCCCAGCAGATAGAAATAACTTTTAGATGACAAACTTGTGTGAAATAAGACATCTCACTTCAACATAAACTGCATTTTATGTTGCAGTACTTCATCATGATATTACTCAATCTAAAATCTAATGTTTGGTGCAGTAAAAATTATTCCTAAAAGTAATTATTTTCCAAAAAGTTACTCAGGTAAATGATTGATTAACCTCTGGTTAATTATGTGTTGCATTCATTCAACAGCGAGGAATGGGAAACATAACGTCCACTTCATTTGACCCAATAGTATTAGTAGCTGCTTAATCTTAAAAATTGTTGCTGTAAGGTTTTTGTGGTTTCTAGATCAACACATTATTTAGAAATATTTCTAAACTGTTCACTTGATTTTTGCTTTGGGTTCTGGTTAAACCAAAGCACTTAATGGTTTGTCCGCTTCCTGGTGTAGACTTTTAGAGATGAGCAGTTCAGAAGAAGTGTCATGGATTTCCTGGTTCTGTGGACTGAGGGGGAATGAGTTTTTCTGTGAGGTAAGAGACCCAACTCTAATCACTTGTTGACAGTAAAAGCTAAATTAAAAGACATGTTTGGTTCCAGATTACTACAGTCATAATTGATTAAAACCATAAAATGCGACTCATTTAGTTTGTTCTTCTACTTCCGACGTGATTCTGATCCTGATTCGGTTTAGTAAACATTATAAAACCAGAATTACGCCTTGCAATGTCACAGTTCTCAGCGTCTGGCAACTTTTAGACGAATCTCTTCTTCATCAGGTTTGAGTCAAATTGATGAGGAGGTAAAAAAAAAAAACCCATTAGATTCAGTCATGTTGAATCAGAAGCTTGTTTAAAATTTGTTGATGCAGTCAGAATTCATACAAGCTGGAAAAACTAGATTATAAGCATTTATTAAATGCATTGTCCAATTTGCTTTATTATAGTAAAAGAAGGAAATGGGAAGCTGTTATGTCTGATTTTATTGCTAAGCCTCATCTTTTTGTCAATCAGTCCATCCATAGCTTATCTTTTTATCCCTCCCATCCATCCAAGTATTTATCTCTATCATCAATCTGTTTATCTTCTTATGCATTCATTTGTCTGATTCCTCTGCTCTCTGCAGTGTTTTATGCACACAGGCATAAAAAACAAAACCCTTTGTCTTTAAATATGTTCAACTCAGAACTCATTAAGTAGCAAAGTTAATCTGGGAAATAAATGTTTTCAAAATCTTCCACTAAGTGTCTTTTGCTCTCCAGTTATTAACCGATTAATAAAAGTAAAAAAAAAAATCGATCAGCCCTACATTGTTCTGATAAATCGAGCAGAAACTTTTTTTTTTTTGGCTACAAATTATTAAGTGTTCACTAAAAGGATGTTGCTGTCAAATTCTAGGCAATTAAATATTTATTTTCTATTTTTAAAAAAGTATTTGTTAATTTGTTTCTAATATTGTATAAAATCCTTTAGTGGTTAAACTAATAATTTTCTCAACGTGTGACCCGGTTCATCCGGCTTTTTTTCACAGTCACAAAACTTAGGAACAAACAAAAACTGAAAAAGTTTGAATTAATCTATTATAAAATCAAATTGATCTAAATCGATGCTCACAACCCGACCCGGTATCCAGTAGAAGTTCACGTTTGGTCTTCTGTGTTTCCAGGTGGATGAGGATTACATCCAGGACAAGTTCAACCTGACGGGCCTGAATGAGCAGGTTCCTCACTACCGCCAGGCCCTGGACATGATCCTGGACCTGGAACCGGGTCGGTACTGCTGTCTGTAGTAGCTCTGACTAAGATGTTTGACTTTCATCTGTTTTCGCTCATCGTTGCTTTTCAATGAAGCCTTTATCTTTTATTTTTCCCCAGTTTGCTTTAGTTTTTATCCTTTTCCTCCTTCGTCCTCCTGTTAATCCACGATGTTTTAACTTAGTAAAGATGTTTTAACTTAGATGTTTTGACCTAGTAAAGATGTTTTAACTTAGTAAAGATGTTTTCTCTTTGCCTTCAGACGAGGAGCTGGAGGATAATCCCAACCAGAGCGACCTGATAGAGCAGGCGGCTGAGATGCTTTACGGCCTCATCCACGCTCGCTACATCCTCACCAACCGAGGCATCGCGCAGATGGTAGGCGCCAAACCGTCGCTTTTATCCTGCAGCTCCACCCGACGCTCCGGGGTTGAAGACAGAATCATAACTTCGTGCTTTGTTTACATCAGATCTGCTGCAACTGGAAATGAGTAAAGAAGCACTAATAATTGAAGCTTCAGTTGATCTTTATGCTGTCAGAATGTCATTTATCAATGAATAAAACAGAAATGGGTATAAAATACAATCTGAACCAGGAAAAAATGAGTTGTTTTTATGTTCAGTTTGGTTTTAGTGTTATTTTAATTTAAAAGAATGAATAACAGTTTAATCAGCTGTTTCTGAAACTTGTCCTGCAGAGCCCAGATGTCAAACTCAAGGTCTGGGGGCCAAATCTGGCCTGCAGTAGCTCTTCATGTGGCCCAAATTACATCAATAAGTCCCTCCAGCTTCCCACAAATCTGCTAAATTTACACAAAATCTACAAATCTCCAAATTTTTTCCAGATTTTACTGCAAATTTCCTCAAAATTGGTGAAAAAATTGAGTTTAATGGATTGCTGCCTCAGCCTGGCTTAGTTTTACAGTCACTAACTGATACGGCGAGTAAATTTCTTACAATTCCTTCCAAACATTTCCATCTTACGGCTCCAGCAAATCTGCCACGGTTTGCAAATTAAAACAAATTGATGGCAAACCTGACAGATCTTTAGAAATAATCAGTTCTCTGCTCACTAAACCTGAATAGACGTTATAAAATAAAAATTTGTCGTGTGATGTTTTTATTTACTCTAGAAAATATGAAAAAATATTCCTGTTTCCATGAACTAATGTGCTTCATGTCAAAATTCAAAGCTAAATTTTGCCAATTTGACTCTGTTTTGTTTTTTTTTTCCTGTCATCAGCTTGAAAAGTACCAGCAGGGAGACTTTGGTTATTGCCCACGAGTTTATTGTGAGAATCAGCCCATGCTTCCCATCGGTGAGTCAAAACGATGCTCTTCAAGTGAACAAGTTATTTATGACGGCTGCTTTTCTCTCTTCTGTCATCTGAACGTTTATTTGATGAATCCTGATTTGCTTCTAGTGCTGGAGTCAGAATAACTTCATGAAATGTTTCCTGAATTGGTGGAATTAAAAGTGTTTCTGAGACACTCAAACAGGCATCATTGTCTAGAAATAAAAATGTTTTCGTGTGGTGAACACCGAGTCGTTCCTCTTCCTCTGCAGGCCTGTCGGACATCCCAGGAGAGGCCATGGTGAAGCTCTACTGCCCTAAATGTATGGATGTTTACACACCCAAGTCCTCCAGACACCACCACACAGACGGAGCCTACTTTGGCACTGGCTTCCCTCACATGCTCTTCATGGTTCACCCCGAGTACCGACCCAAAAGGCCCGCCAACCAGTTTGTCCCCCGGTTAGTAACACATGCAGTCAGCCTGAACGACTGCTGCAATAATCAATAAAGAATTAAACACATGGATGATCTGGCTGAGACTTTAGTCCTTTAATCCCGGAGATGTTCGTCAGGCGATAGAAGGCCGACTTTGTAACCGTCTTTATGTGGCTCTTAAGGTTCAGGTCTGAGTCCATCGATGCCAAAACTCTCAGAAACTACCGATCTGTGTTTGACGTCTGTTTCTTGCCGTGTGTTTCCTGCAGTCTGTACGGCTTTAAGATCCACCCCATGGCCTACCAGCTGCAGCTGCAAGCCGCCTCCAGCTTCAAGAGCCCCGTCAAGGCCATCCGCTAGGAGCACCGACGAAGAGGAGCAGGAGGAGGAAGAGTCGGGAAAGAAGCGCGTGGAGAGGGGTCAGCTGTATTTTCCCCAGTTGCCCCCTCGCCATCATGGAGACTGTATTATTTTTGCTTTAGATTAGCCCATCTGAGGGAAAAAGGGTAAAGATTTAAGTGTGAAATAGACAGAAGAATAAAACACACACACACTTACACTGCTATGATAATGGTAAGACACACACACACGCACACACACACTCGTAGACGGAGCCACACACTTCAGATTCACCGAACTCATCCGTGCCAAAACCAGAAGGTAGGAGGAAGCGGCGGGACGGCGGCTTCGTGGCGCTGCAGTTCGTTTCCTGGTGATCCTCCATCTTGGCTAAGCTTCCTCTCCCTGCTGGATGCTGCCGGGAGGCGGATTTTAGTTTTATTTTCATTTTCTCTTCTCCATCTCTCATCGACGCAGGAAAACATGGAGGCGTTTCTGAGGCGGTCGTGTGGAACGTTGCGTTAAATTTGCCTTAAGGTGCAGAAAATAATCAAATCCGACTTTCTGAGTCGTCAAACAATTGTCATTGATGCCGCTGCGTAAAAACCTGCATGTGAGAAGCAGCCGCCAGTGAAACCGCAGCTTCTGCTCCGAATGATTTCCTCCCCGCGTAGATTCAGCTTCGCCGCAGAAACAGTTTGACGTCGAGACGTTTGATCCGATCAGAACCTGAAAACGCTGATAGCTGGTTTGTTGCTGTTTGTCAACGCAGCTGGTTTTAGTTTGTTCTTTTCTTTTTGTTTGCTTTCCTCTAACAAGGAAGCTGTAAATGTGACCTTTTGACCCTGCCGGCTTGTTTGGTTTTTAATTCTAGCTAAAAAACTTGAAGCTAAACTTTGCTCTGATTTCAGCTTAATGTTTCTTTATACTTAATAATAATTTATATTCATTTAGTCTCATTTTTTAAATATTAAATAATCAAACTTAAAATATGCCACTTGGTTTGATCAAACATCCGAGTTTAACTTTCTAACTTCGTCGCCTAAACGATAAAAATCTTAGGATTTATTTTGATTTATATTTCGATGATCTCCGTCAGTTTGTGTATTTGCAGCTGAGAGCAAACCTGCGTCGTTTTGCAGATCGTTTTGTTTGCTTTCGCGATAAAGTATAATCCTTAATCTGGATTAGACGCCACAGAAACTATTTTTGAGAATTTTTACAAACGAAATCGATCACAGATTGATTTAAATCACTCATTTATTGTGAGACACTCCAGTCTGTATTTGAAACATTTTAGTTTTCTTGTTAAGAGTCGATCGGCCCAAAAAACTGAAAACATGAATCGGGTGATTATGAACCTGCAGCTCGACGCTTTCATCCCACAAGGTTTATAAAAACTGATGGAAATTTTATGAAATATTTGCTGAACTTTGTGGATTGTGAAATGGAAACATTGGAGAGGTTTTGTTTGGTGCTGGGGTCACAGGGTCACTTCATTTCCCTGAAACGGCTTCCTGAGCTGGACGGCTTTGTGTGGGTTTCTTCTGTCGGTCTGTATTTATTGCCTTCATCATTATGATCAAACATCATGATTAATCCATTTGTATGTCTGCTGAACGGTTTCTGATGCTGCCCTGTGGTTCTGATCCACGTTCTGGCCCAGATCAAACCAGAATAATGAAGTCGGTAATCTGTGTCGGCACGCTGAAGGTTCTGCTAGAAACACGACGTGGTGCCACTTTAGCCGCCTTAGATTTTTTTCTTTAAGTTAATTTACATTTTTTTGGTTGCATTCACTGACTGACTTCCTGGTTTCTACCCTTTTTTTTGCCTCCATAGTTGCAGCAAATGACTCTTAATTCATAAAATTAATAATAAAAACATAAACATGTCAAACTATTTCTGAGGAGTTCGACAATCTGAATCCATCCGCTCGTTCTTCTGCTGCACCGATCCGACTTCAGCCTCTCCTCCGTTATATTTATGTTGACTCTCCAGACATGTTTACGTTTTCTTTTCACTTTCCCCCCCAGTTTTCGATCGATTCAGCAGAGCGGCCCCCCGTTTTGTGTGACTGCAACTGAGTTTTCTTTTCAAGACTTCATGGCACAAGAGAAACTGTATTTATGTGTCCAGATTTTAACTCCTGTTTGTGTTGTTGTGTTTGTGCGACTGGAAGGCTGAGCAGGAATCGGAAACTCAATAAACTTCTATTTTCTTTTCATGTCTTTTGTCGTGTCTGTTGAAATGCAGCCTTGGTGCCACCAGGTGGCGCTGTAGAGCAAGGTCCGCTTATTTTCTGAATGCTTGGTCACCATTTTGTATTTGGCAGTGTAACTAATATCTACTGTAATTCTCAAACTGTATTTAGATGTTATTTCTGCAAACGGTACAAATATTAATGTGCTAAATTCACGTTTTACAAGTTTTATATTTAGGTCTTTGTTTCTTCTAAAGACAGTCAAGCTACTTTAAAAATCAAAAGTGCATTTTAGTGATTTGAAATGTAATATTTCTGTCTTAAAAAGTATTTTTGTGTGTATATATATCTGCATTTGGTAAATAGACATCAGTTTTTTCTGATTTTGGACTTTCACAAGTTACAATAATGCTTGAAAAAAGAATCAATTTGCATAAACAGGATGGTGGGAATAACTTCATTTTCTACTTTATTGGTAAAAATTTACATTTTAGGGTTTGTAAATGAATACATGTTTATGGGGAGCAATTTAATTACCAACATATTTTCCACTAAAGTTCCCAGTTGTGATGTTTATAACGCAGGTTCACTTGACTCCTCTGTGATTTTCCTGCAGAGGAGACGAAAGGGCGTTTTCCTGTTTTGGGGTGTGGCTGCAGGGATATTTCACACGACTCTTGACAAACAGCAGTTAAGTGGGCCGATTTCCACAGCATTAACACAAAATCACAAGATTGCAGTGCAGTTGCTATGGTTTTGTTTACCTCCTGTTTGGAGACGCAAACAGGAAATTAAAGCTGCTTCTGCAGGCAGATGGAACATATGGAGGCCGAGTCTCGGCTGCCTCTGGAAAAGACTGGAACGTCTGGGTTTTCCTCATGTGGCTGCTAAGTTTCTGCAGTGGAAGAAGAGGAGGAGTCTTCCTCCTGACTCAGGATAACCTCAAACCACAGCCTGGGACCTTCCCTTCTCCTCCGCCTCCTGGTTTATGAGTTGTTTGAACGCCAGAGGAGTCACAGGCTGACGCATCGCGCTCAGACGGTTTCTAAATGCAGACAGTGTTTGAGTTTGAATCAGATGCTGCAGTTGGGGAATTTGCCACACCCAGATGCAACTATTTGGTTTTGGAGAACTTTTATGTGGCATAGCAGTGTGAAAAATGTAATAAATTATTATTATTATGAATTCAAGCCCCTCCACGTTAATTATCGCTCACTAATTTATCACATGATTTTAATACAGAAATGATTTCCAACATTTCAAAATATAAACTTATGAGCTTAATAAATGATACATCTAATATCTGCTCAAAAATTATTTACAAAAGACACTTTTGACCTGAAAACAGATTCTACATTATTAGATATGACTAAGTGATAAAGTATTAGGGCCACGCTAAGAAAAAATAAAAATAAAGTCATTAAACTTCAGCTTTAATAACATGAAGCTACATCTTTTTTAAAGTTTAATCAGTTAAACTTTTATAACAATTTTTTTTGTCAAATTATGATTTCTTGGTTAATGTCAGGTTGTCATAACGATTATGTAAAAATATTAAATAGTAAAAGTGTCATGATTTACCGAATGTCACTTTAAGACAACAGTCATAAATTTTCATGAATATTTACGACAGGCGTTACGTCATAACAGTCGTCTTCACAACCCGTCAAATAAAGTGTTTTGTCTTTTCCAGCAGCCATTGTACGACGCATACTGCAGTAAAACCAGCTGACCACACCTGCTCCAGTTCGGCTTTGGTTGCTAAGGAACAGGGAGGGGTTGCTAGGTAACAGCATTGATTTGTGATGTTTTGAAACTGCCCATTTTCCTGACATAAAAAACATCTGAATGATTTGTTTAAGCTCTTGGTTTGTTTTCAGAAGCAATGAAAACACAAATGCAAGTTTGTAAATGTGAATTTTGAATTCACTTTAAATATTTTTACTTATTTTTCATCACTTTGTAGAAATCAGTTTACATTTCAGATTGAAGGAGTTTTTTTTAATTATGATTTCTTTTGTCAGAAAAGCTCATTTTAGTTGATAATAACTGATTTGTAAAGCAAATAAAGAGGTAAAACTTTCAAGCCAGTGAACTTTTTCTTTCGGCTCTGATTGTTCAGATGTTTTGTTTTTTCTTTTCTGTTCTCCGGCTCTGTGATTCCTGCAGCCATGAATAAGGATCAGTCTGTTTGCCACACGCCTTCTTCCCAATTGTCAAAATGTTGAGACACTCAGAGGATCTGTGGGCAAAACGACAGAGCGGCTTTTCCCCGAGCCGACTGCTCCTCCCTCAGCATTTCAGCATCGTGACTCTGCAGAAGTCATTTCATAACTCACCGCCCTGCAGCAGAAATCCAGATTATCGCAGATTATCACCAAATGACTCTCCTGGAAACAGAGTAACTTCCACGAAAAAGCACAACTCCACAAATCTGTTTGAAACTCTGGTTGTTTGTTTCAACCACAACAAACATTCAGGGACGTTTGAGAGCAAACCAGACGAGATGGGAGCCGATCCAGAATCCCTCCCACCTGAAGTCCACTTGGTTCTTTTCCACCTCCTAAACTTTAAATGAGAGGAAACAGCAGGAACTTCCCATCCTGAAAGGTCCGACATTATTCTTCACTGACCAAGATATACACTGCAAAAACACAAAATCAGCAAGTATTTTTTTATAGTTTTATAGAGCAACTAACTTAAGTCTTAACTTAAATTAAGGCAAAACTAACTTTAAAGTAATTTATAAACAAAGTATAGGAGCTTGTTTTAATTCCTTGATATTGATGAAAAAGAGTTAAATTGGCAGATTATTTCACTTATAACTTGAAGAAATTGTCTTGTAAGTAATTGAACTAGTACTTTTTCACCAATATTAAGGAATTACTGACTTAATACAAGCTGCCATGTCTTGCTGGTAAGTTAATTTAGACTTATTTTAACTGTAATGAGATATTTTCACGAGAAACTACTAAAAGTACTAATTAATACACATTAATTAAGTATTAATTACACATTAATTAAGCGTTAATTAATGTGTACTAAGTACGATATGAGCTTAAGGATCGGCGAAATATGCACCAGAACCTGCTGAACGGTGAAATTCATCCGTTAGCTGAGCGTCAACAGGAACAACCTATAAACAGGAAAGTACAGAAATGAACTTGATTTTTTAAATAAAACCATTCAAAACTTGACCTTCCCACTGGAAACATTCCAGCTTTTGTTTCCCTTCTGCGACTCTTTTAATTTCCTGTTTTTCTAAAAAAAATATATATATCCTCACAGTTTCATAAAAAGTATTGCAGTCGCAACAAATACTGGTAGAAATAAATATTTTTCTCTGTTGCAACTTGATTTTCAGCCAGTATTTCCAGGAGTCCAAAGTACTCAGATAAAATACAGATAAAATACTCCAGTAAAAGTAAAAGTAAACGTTGGATTATTTCACTCAAGTAACAGTAACATTTTAAATGTGCAAAAGTAAAATGACTTTTGATAAGACGAACATACTGAAAAAGTTTTAGTCACAAAATACGTTGCAGCAGGATCTGTTACCATAGCTACCGTTACCAAAATAAGAGCACAGAACTTTAAAGACAGTTAAACAAAAGTAACTGCTCTCAGTTGGCGTTTATGTATTTATTATTATTATTTTGCTCATAAAAAGCTCTGTATTGGTCTGAAGATAGAAAAGATGAACCGATATGGTGTGACTTCTTCTTCTTCTGTTTTTCAGAATAACACTTTTCTTTTTTGTTCCTGAGTTTTGAAAATTTATTTGAGTTTTCATTTTGTTAAATTGTCTGAATACATAAAAAGTTATTAAAAAAACGTGAAACTGACTAAATAAATTTTATTTCTTTTCATCTTTAAAAACCATTTGGTGTAAAAACTCAGGACAGATTTAGAAAAACATTTGCTGTTTTCCCAAAATGTTAAACTGAAGAACAGTTTCGGTGGATTTTTTCCATCGTTATTTTTTAACGATCCGCATGTGTCACTATAAGAGCAGAAAGTACAGATATTTCTATTAAAATGTAGGGAATGAAAGTAAAACGTCATCCAAAAGATTCAAACTCCAGTACCGTAAAAATCTACTAAAGTAACGAAGTACTTTTACTTTCCACTACTGAGAAATATCAACCATAGACATCAGAGTCCGAGTCTAAAAACACGGTTTGAGTAATGAGGAGATGAAGAAGCAGGACAGGAAGAAGAACGGGACGTTGGAAACTCTAAATGTATCTGAGACAAAAACATGAGGAATCTGAGACACAGACATCAGGAACAAGATTATTTTCTGTTGTTCTGCTTTGAGCTTCCAGCTGATCTAACGCTGCACTGAAAACGTGGCTCTGCAAACCCCGTTTCCCTGCCACCCATCTGTGTTTTATTCACCAGACAATCTTCTGGTTTAGATTTTTGCTTCTCTTACAGTTTCTGCCCGTCCTGTCCCCAAAATATTTTCAGTGACATCACAACTTAAATGGGACGTTTTTAGAGAAATTCACATTTTGCTCTTTTTGCTGCTTCAGTTTCTCAAATGAACATCCAACCATGTTTTGGGCAATAAGTCATTGTTCTTTTGGCGTCTGGAAAATAAGTCGTTTCAAAAGCCTTCTTTGAGGCACAGCGCCGTTACCTAGCAACCCAAGCTGAGGTGCTGGTTTTACCGCTTCTTGCCCAGTACAATGGCTGCTGGAAAAGACGAGTATTTTGTTGTTGAGTTACTATTTAGAAACCACCTGCTGCATTCTTGTTGGTTGTGCAGGAGTCTCCACTTCTGCTTGTCAAAGAGATGCGGTTATGTAACTCAGCATCTGTTTGGAGCTTCTTTGGATTTAAAGTGACAGGAGTCTCTTAACCTGCTCCTTCTGGAAGGACCTCATATCGGCAGAACTATTATCAGAGAATGATTTTGTACACAAAAAATAAAAACATGTTTTGTGTTGCCCATAGATCCATCCTTCTCTGTTCACGGTTAAATGAATGGATGATTCAAAAGCAGAATCTCAGTCAGTTGATGTCTCGTCCTCAACAGTCGCCCTGAATCACTGATTCCTACCTGCTAATAAAAAATAAAACTTGAACTGTGACCTCTGCTCCATGTGGCTCTCCTGGGGAAACTCTAACAGGTGATATCAAAATAAACTGCAGGAAGATAAGAGACGGTGGGTTTGTATTAATCCGCTATTTTGTTAAGGTTGAAGTGATGGTTTTATATCTTTCCTTTGAAATTAGGCAAATCAAAACCAAAAACTATAGTTTTAAAACCATGTTTTATTTATCCACTGGATAAGAAAGGAATAAAAATGTCAATAGCATCACTGGAGCCAGAGCTTCTGCTGGTGGGAAAGGCGTCCAAAGTGAATATTTATCTACTCCAGGTGAGATATTGAGGGCTTGTAAGTTCTCAACAGAGCCCCACTATCATTTCTCCCATTTGTGTCTATGCCTTCATTAAAAATGGTTCCAGTTTGTGAAAATGTAGATTCTTAAAATGTCCCAGTTGAATCCTGGCTGCAGGAAAAAGAAAAAAAGACGTCAATAAACAAGTCGTGTTTCACTCCAACTGTGAATATGTTCTGTTTCTGTCACCTGCTCTGATTCCTCCCCCTTCAAATGTCGCCCTGGGCATCCGCCCATCTCTATCAGCTTCTGTGGGTTTTGAAATTATTCCCTTTATTTTCACTGGAAAACGTCTAATAAATTATACATGAGTTGGGTAATAACTAGTTACATTTCCTTGACAAAATGTACTTTGAGGCGTATTTTTACTGCACTTTGACCTTTACTTGAATAATTTATTTTGAAGTATTTCTGCTCTTACTTGAGTAAAATTCCTGAATTTTCTACCTACTGAATAAAAACTGAAAATTCGCCATAAACAGAGACACAGCTGCAGTTTTTGTTAAAGTTTAAAACGTGTTTTGTTGGAAGAAACTGATTTGGAAAAATTTCTTTAGCCAGAATTTTTGATGATGTAATTTGTAAATATTAAGTGATTAAATATTCGATCAGGACTTTTTACCAAGTACATTTTTCGCTCCTGAGTCATTTCTCTTCAAACGACTCGAGTAAAACTATGTTGCTTCTCTTACTTGAATGATAAAATGTCCGGCAGCAGAGGTGGTTGCCCCTCCCCCACTGCTTTCTGCACGGTGACCCCCTCCCACATCCACCTGTGCTGAGCCCACGGTACCGTGAAACCCCCCCCCCGCCCGTCCGGTGACGTCCCGGTCCAGAAGGCGGAGGGATATAAAAGCCTCCAAGTCGGAAAAACTTCCTTCCAGATCATAACGGTCGGAGTTTCACAGACACGCAGCGTCTTTTCCTCCGCGAAGTTTCCACTTGTTTGCTTTTCTCCAAAGATGAACAGAATCGCTTTCATCTTCGTCGTGGGTCTCGCCTTTGCAGTCGGTAAGGAGCCGATCATTCATCTATCAATGAATTAATCGAACATAACGGAGTTTCATCTGTCAATTGATAAACTTTCCCACTCTGCTATTTACTGCTGATGATCACAAGGACAAGTCTGGAGGCTTTAAATCAGAATATTATGTGTTTTTAATTAATGAGGTCACATCATGTATCATTTACCTTTATGCAAAATAACACTTTATTTCCTTTTCTTTTGTTAAAATGTGTTTTAGATTTGGTCGGGCTGGTTTTGTTTAGAGTCCAAAACTTTTTTTTTTCTTTTTTTTTTTTGGGTGGGGGGCTGGGTGTGTTCAGCTGATGAGTCAGAAATAAATAAGATCAGGTTTAAAAAAAAATCACTGATGCTTTAAGCCAGTTATGAATAAAACACCGTTAAAGATCAGGGTTTGGGTGTGGCCCATTGACACAAGACTAATTGGATTTTGATAACTGTAAGTTAGTGTTTTTAGCACTAATTTATTTGGATTTTGCAAATAAAGGTTTTCATAAAGTCCTTTAAGGAGTTTAAAAACAATAAACTGGCCTCTTTATGAGGAATAACTAGCTGAGATAAAGAGATCCTGCAAGTTGTCAAGCCTGGTTTATTTTGACCAGATCATTTAATTCAGTTTAATTTGGGATGTTCTTTGAGTTTTAGAACTGGTCTCTGTTGACGCCATTGGAGAACAGATGAACTCATTTCATGTCCAACGATGTAACTTTGATGCTGAAAGCAGCCATCAGCAGATGGGCAATAAATTAATGCAACATGGCTCAGACAGACTGTGCCAAGAAAAAATCTCCTAAATCATGACTTAGCCGCACCCACCGGCTTGAACCATTGACCAAAACTATGATGCATTCATGCTTCTGGTTGTTTACACCAAATTCTGGTCCAAAAACACGAGTCGTCAGACCAGGCAGCCGAACCCTTTATTGTCCGGTTTGAAGAGGCTGTAAGCTGACAGGAGCGGCACAAGGAGCGACTTTTGATGTTTTAGCCCCTCTGTTTTAAAGTTCAATGGCTGTTTTATCCTTTATGACTATTTATGACCAAAAACAAAAAAGTTCAATGGCTGTTTTTGCTGTTTTTCATCATTTTCTGTAGTTTTGATTGTCCTTGTCAATCCTCAGACCAACCCATCTGGCACCAACAACCATTTCATGTTCAAAGTCATGTATATATTCGGTGTAGATATCAAGTTAGCTGCTGCCATATGATTCTCTGAGCTGTTTGCACGATCAACTATGAGCTGTACCTAATAAAGTTTCCATTTAAATCATGGAAAATTGTGCCATCTGTGGTTGGAGTTGGAAATTTAGGAGCTCAATTGCCTGAGGATTGAAACGTTGCACATTCCAGGTGATTTTATTTCAGACAGGAGGGAGGTAGAGGGGTGAGGTGAGATGTCTGTTATTTTTCTTGCATCATAATTAATAAGCTGGACTCTTGAGATTTGGTTTTGAATATCAAGAAATGGCTCAAAATTACCCTGAGCAGACTGGGTAACTTCATGCTGCGAGTTGTTGAGGGCAACAATAAATACATTTTGAATTATTATTGTGGCATACTAAGAAATTTCTTATTTCAGGGGCGACTGTTGTACAAATCAATGTTCAGTCTCCTTTTTTTAAGGTTTTGTTGGCTCTAGTGGCTTTTATTTTGAAGTAGTTCGACAGGAAAGAGGGTAATGAGAGAAGGGGAAGACATGCAGCAAATGTGACCAGGCCAGGAATAGAACCTGCAACCACCACCACAGGACCCTCAGTTTCTTTTTGAGCTAGTATTAAATCTTTAGGTTTCTTTCTTTCTTTCCTTTTATATATATTTTTTTACAATTTTGGCACTAGGAAGTTGTTGATTTATTTGGCTAATGCTAACATTACCTGTTAATTCCATGTTTTATTACAACTCCAGTATATCAGACTACTCTATTAGTGTATTTTAGTAACAAAGCAAACCCTTATATGTTTGTCTCAGGTTCAGTAGGTTGACATTCAGGCATTTATTCTAATAAAAGAAGAAATCAAGTTGGTGGTTAACATTAGTCCAGCAGCTTCTGCCCCTATATATTAAGTAAAACATAACAAATAACTATAAACAAACAACAAAGCAATGGCTCCCAATGATTAGCTAACAGCAGCTAGCTAGTGTCAGCTAGCTAGCGGCAGCTAGAACAGTTAGCATATTTGAAATTAAACCTAGCTAAAATGGACAACATTAAGAACAGTTAAACACATACAAAACATAGCAAAATTATGACTAAAGTCTCCTTTATGACTAAGGAGACTTAGTCATAAAGGACTAAGTCCTATATGACGTCCCGGTCCAGAAGGCGGAGGGATATAAAAGCCTCCAGAAAAACTTCCTTCCAGATCATAACGGTCGGAGTTCCACACACACGCAGCGTCTTTTCCTCCGCGAAGTTTCCACTTGTTTGTTTGTTTCTCTGCGCTTTTCTCCAAAGATGAACAGAATCGCTTTCATCTTCGTCGTGGGTCTCGCCTTTGCAGTCGGTAAGGTGCCGATCATTCATCTGATCAATGAATTAATCGAACACAACGGAGTTTCATCTGTCAATTGATAAACTTTCCCCCTCTGCTATACTGCTGATGATCACAAGGACAAGTCTGGAGGCTTTAAATCAGAATATTATGTGTTTTTAATTAATGGTATTAAGTATTAAGACAAATACTTTCGACACATATTTGTCTAAAACATTTGTTAAAATATAAGATTTGTAAGAAAACACAGCTAATTCTAACAGTTACTAACGGTAACACAAAAGGGGGGAGAGCGGTGGGGAGCTGTCAGTTACTGGTTGCTACGGTAACCACCAACTGCCAAGAGCAACTTAAAACTCAGATAAATGTCTGGAGAAACAACTTGTTGACTTAACAAAAATAAATAAACAAAATTTTGACAAACTTCACATTTATAAAACCCTGTTACACATAAACATAGTACAGAGTAAATTGCATAAGAAAAGTTTTAAAATCAAGTGCTAATATTGCTTGCTAACAACATTAGCTTTAGCCAATAAATCAATAAATCGGTCAGAAATTACTCATTTTATTAAAAAACACAAAACAGATTCAACAGTGTGAGTAATTGTAATTGAATGACATATTTGCTAAGCTATAGCTAGCAGATTTTTTATTTTGTAGGCTAAAGTTAATGCAGCTTGCTAATACATTTGCTATTTCCAATGGAGTCCAATAGATCAGTCAGATTAGTGCTTATTATTTATTATTTACATAAACACAGTACACAAGAAAGTGGGTAAGAAATATTTTATAATCAAATGCTAACTTCAGTTTGTATCATCTGACTGAAGAGTCGGTTTAACCGTTATATGTTTCACCAGTGTGAGTAACTGACTGATGGAACATGGATCTGTGGGTTTTCTGCAGCCTGTGTTCTGCTGGATTCACTTTAATGCTGCTGTTGCAGGTCAGGGTGAGGCATCGTGTTTGAGGTTTTATTCCCACACTCTTTAAAATCAGTGAATCACGTCCCAACTTGCCTGAAAAATTCTGCAACTTGTAAAAGTTTTATTGTCAAATTCCTTAAACCCAGAGGAGCTTCAAATATACTATTTGTCCTGCGTCCATAGTGTCTCAGTTTGGTTTTGTTCCTGGGATTTCTTCTGCCATCTTGACTCGTTCTCATATTTCAGACCACACTGTAAGAGAGGGGCGGTATAGTTCCCCCTCCTCTGTTTTCCTTCGCTCCAGGTCAGAGCTCTGACTTCACTCCCACATTGCTGAGCCTAAATATGTGTTACTTATGACTGAAGATTGAGTCATTGAGTAATGATAAGGAGAATTGATCAGGAGGTTTAGGGAAGTGGATGGTTTTATCCATGTCGGCTGCAGAAATCAACATGTCACAGGCTACTGGGAGGTTTCCCCAAACAACTACTGGAGGAAAAATAAGCACAAAGCTTCACCTCCGGCTAACGTTAGTTTGTTATGACACAATTTTTCCAGAGAAGGAATGAAAAACAAGGTGGCTGTTGATTTAGTAGGTCTTGTGAGGAAGCCTTGGGTGTGTCTAGTCACTTAAAAACAGTTTAGTTTGTTTCTGCTTTCTTGTGTTTGTACTTCAGTTTCTACTGAAAATCTCTTAATTCACTTAAAGTAAGACAAAAGTTACTCAAAAGCAACATTTCTGAAAGATATATGAGCAATATTAAGGGATTAGCCAATCCCTTAATATTGATTAAAAAGTTCTAGTTCCACTGATAGATTATTTAATTTAATGGAAAAACTGTATTATAAGTGTAATAACCTGCCAGTGGAGTTGGTACCTTTTTTGACTCAATAGTAAAGAATTATTTAACAAAAACAAGCTACTATGTGTTGCAGAAATGTTACTCGTAAGTCAGTTTTGTCTTACTTAAAGTGTATTAATCTCAGTCATGATAACAAATTTTGTTGGACAATAAAATGTCCCAGAATTTATTGCGATAAACGATAATATCATTATTTTGAGACCATTTTCAAGTAATATAATCTACAAAAACACAATTTTAAATTCTAAAGAACATTTTATCTCAGTAAATAAACAAAACAAAAGCAACGACAAATGGGATGAATTATTTAGTCTCTGTGAACAAAATTATCCTGCAAAAAATATCTAGTTGAGACCAAAACAAAGTTTTTGGTAGAAAGAGAAAACGATAATGAGTAAATTTTAATTTATCGTGCTATTAATAGATTTATTTCTTATCGTGATATCTTGGTTTAAGTGAACCAAGATATTTGCACTAGAAGCTAGATTTAAATACTTGGTCAGATTTTTTGCAGTGTGGTTGTAGTGGAGTCTAAAGTTTTCTCTTAGAAAACATCTCAATTTTAATTTTTAGTATGAAATATATTCTGTACAGATAATCTATTAGTAAACTAATTTAACACATATTTAAACAAATCTATCAGATTTTGAGGAGATTCAGTTTCTGTTCAGTGTAGCCCACAGCTTTAAAACTGACTAATATTTGAAACTAATTATATTTTCATTAACCTTAACAAAACCCTTAGCATGACCCTGCCACTACCATGTTTGGTATACATTCTCCAAAGATGTTTTAGGAGAAGCTTTTGTCTTAAATTTGCATAAACTTTAGAAAAACTTCATTTTTTCAATAGATTTCAGCTTTTAATCTTCATCCCATTCAAATCAAATAAGAAAAGTGTTTAATCAGCACCAATGCAGATTAAATCACCTCTTTGCTTTTTTTGTTTTTTTTATTGCAATGTACACATAATTATTTCCTCTTCACAGAAGCTTTGGAAACAATGTTTGCTCAACATTTCACGTGATCTTGTTTACCCACTGACTGGACCTAAAATGTTTCCACAGTCTGACTCATGGAGCGCCTCTCCGTCTCCTCACACTTTCAGCTCATTCTCAAAGTTTACTGGATTATTGTTGTTTTCTAATTTGTGTTGGGAACCAAGCCCTCTGGGTTTCACCTGAACACAGCAACATGTATGTTGACACCCAAAACAGCTCTTGTTTCAACTGGAAATGAACCGTTTCAAAGTGGTTGCAACACCAATGCCTCGGGTTCAACATGTGCATAACTGCTTGGTGCCTAAAAGCAGCCAAAACGATTCAGTCTTAGTTTGATCATGAATTAAACTGGTCATTTTGTTTCTTCTTTATTTTATGTATTAATTTAACTATATCTGCTTTTTATTTTGGTTGTCTTTTACATATCTTTTCTCTGAAGAGTTCATTTTAGTTTTGAAGCTGGCAGTTGTGGTGACCGAACACCAGGGGGCAGCATAGTACCAAAGACTGATTGGTGCCACACCTTTGATCAAAAACAGAAATAGTTTATATTGAGACTTCTCTCCACATACAAAAGAAAGTACACCCTTTGTTAATGTTGGGGTGTAATTATATAAATAATCTGACCTTTTCTGGGTTCTGAATTTATTTATCCAAGTTTATCCAAGTTTAAGTTTACAAAACTACACAAAAGATTCTGCTTTGTCATTATTTATTAAATAAACATGAAGCCATAATGGAGGGCCTTTCAGTGAGTAAACTAAGTACACCTAGGTGACATTTCTAAGTGACAACTGATGACATCATCTCGATGGTGTTACAAAATAATTTATCTACAAATGGAAAATGTTTAATTCCAGCAACTTTCTAATGCGAAAAATGACAAAAACTTTTACATGTGATTTATGTGTGAAGTGCTCCTTCATACGCATAAATACCAACAGGTCATAATGACGAGGCTTTTAAAGACGGATTAAAATAGAAATGGGCCGAACGTCGAGCCTTGGGGAATCCCGCAGCTTGGTGAATTGTTCGTGGAAGAGCTTTTGTTATTTACAGAGAAACTAACAGGAAATGGTAGAAGAACCGGCCCAACCCAAGTCCAGTAACACCAACTAGGCCTCTAAACTTATTTACTTTTTTTCTGTAGCTGGTTATGTGGTTATCAGGCTTGCATTTTAATATTTAAACATTTATTTGTTGTTTCATTTGATAGGAACGGATACAAAAAACAGATCAAGATGATATGATTCCTGCTTTATGGTGTTTGTAGCCAATTCCTGTCATTAGCAGCACCTTTAAAAGTTAATCTTAAATGCAGAGTTTAACCAGTAAAATGGTAAAAAATAGAAATACAAAACAATGTATTTAAAGCCACCGAATCAAAAACAGTTAAAATTTAATACAGTTTTAGTTCATCTTCATTTTAAAGTCAGTTCTGGTCTTAAAATGAGATGGAAGTGAGTTTTCAAAGCTAACAGAATAAAAAAAATAAGACCTTTTCTGTTTAGTTTATCTTTAAGTTTTAATGGGAATAAAGTTAAGAATGGCTGGTCATTGAACAGTGTTTTACATGTTTTAAAAAGGTCTAAATGTTTTTAAACAAAAACCTTCCCTTCCCCTTTTCTAATTCAAGACGTTTTGTTATTTAAAGGAATGTCTCTTCCTGTTCCAGGAGTGAAGATGGTTCTGAAGTGACGCATTAATGTTCCAGTAAAATCTGAAATTAATCTAATTTACTTAACATTTAAACACTGTGGAGGATTTTTAAGGGTAGATAAAACAGACGGGAGGATTTCAGGTGTTGAAACGTTTCTGTAAAAAATGTTTCTATATTTGCCTCTGATTAAATGTAAGCAGGTGAAGAAAAAATACAGGTGGGGAGAAAGTTACTCATGTAAGAGCAGCACAACTTCAAAATATTTTTACTCAAGTAAAACTAAATTACTCAAGTAAGAGTAAGAAAGTATTTGGTATAAAGTCAACAAACTGAACTAATTATTATTCAATATCTAAAAAGTTACATTATCAGACGACCACAATGGCAATAATTTATATAAGTAACAAAATTAGGCAAAATAAATTGTTTTCAAAGCTCATAATAAGTTTAATAGTTTAATAAAAAAAAACTAAACTTTAACAAAAACTGCAGCTGTGTCTGATGGTGAATTTTTGACTAAAAGACGTTTTTTTTTTATTCAATACAGAAATTTTACTCAAGTAAAAGTAAAAACTCAACTAAGAAAATATTTGGTAAAAAGTCTAGGAACTGATTAAATTATCAATCAGTCAATATTTAAAAATTACATAATCAGACAGACTGAAACGTAAAGTTAAGAGGAAATTTTGGTATTTTACAGGATGAAAAAAATTTATGTAACAGAAACAAATCAAAATTATGTCAATAAATTGTTTCCAAATCAGTTTCTTTAATTAAAAACTTATAAAACTTTAACAGAAACTGCAGGTTTGTGTCTGTTTATGGTGAATTTTTGGTTAAAACTTGTCATTTAGTGGGTAAATCCTGAAATTTTACTCAAGAGTAAAAACACTCTTAGAAGTAATTAAAAATAAAAAAACGTATCAAACTGATAAAACCTCTGATCATCTGGTGAGAAACAAGAAAAGAATTTCATCTTTCAGCGTCGGGGAAACTATGTGCCCCGTTTTAAAGAAACGACTCCGGGAACAGAGCTGGCTTTGCGTCACAGCGTGTTTGGACCCGAGACACCAAGGCGTGTCGGATCGGGTCCGACCGGATCCACAGACTGTAGAGGGAGGAGAGGTATGCGGCCCGTCCAGCTGCATTGCTGAGCGCTGAGGTTCTGCTGGGCGAAGGGGCGGGTCCAGCAACCAGAAAACACCTGACACTGTTTTGATCTCACTGCTCAGGCCTGAGACAGAAAATAGCAAAAATAAGGAGAATAACTTGAAAATTAAACTTTAAGAAAATTATATTTTTGTTTTCCTGCATTAGAGCAAATGACGTCTCAGTCATAAACTTGTATCTGGTTGCAAAAGCTTTAAAATGACTTCAACTTCTTTACTTTTCATCTCATTAAATCAACTAATTAGTTTCTGGATAGTTTGGAGTTTAGTTATTAAAATAACTAAATGTGATATTTCAAGAAACAAACATGACCTTTAGCAGAGACAGGGTAGCTAAAAAGAAAGAAAAACAAAAACTCAGACACAAAGGAATGGTTTCGATTCATGGCCTAGTCAAAGTCCAATTTTTTTCTGTTAAATTCATCTTGAAATTTGATGTTCTTCTGCCTCCCACCTAATCTGAGCTGGAGATATTATGCAAAGATGACTTCCTGTTTCTAAATGTGAAACTTCCTTCTATAAAGGTGATTCAACAAAAATATTGACACGCCACACTTTTCAGATTTTTATTTTAAAAAATCCTTAATTTAAGCTCCACTTGTTGCTCAAAAGCATGCAGAGGTAATACAACACTAATTATAACAGTACATTCAGAGTAAAAAGTGTTTGTAGTTTTGAGTTTCTAACTTCGTGCAATTTTAAGTTTTATTACATCAGAACATTTCCTACATTTAAAACGAGGAGTAACAGGAACTGAACGCAGCGACTGACAAAAGCCTGGGCGCAGCCAAAACTGGCACAGCGAGCGATGAATCACGATGCTTTACAGAAACACAGGCGTACTTCAACTTTCATATGAAGTACTTGAATTAACCGTCTAGAAGTACAAAGCAAGTTAATTGGTTTTAGTTTACTTCATAAGCAAATATTTATTTGTTTTAAAGATCTGGTAGACGTCATGCACTGCTGCGGAAATGCCAACAATAATAAAAGCATTTATTGCTCACAATGAAAGAAGCACGAGCAGCACTGCAAAAACACAAAACAAAATTGTAGGTGTAAATACAAACGTACACTTGAAAAAAGACACAAGTCACTTTTCAGCAACGTATAGGAGCTTGTTCTAATTAAATAACTGCTTAATATAAATTTTTCGGAAACATCTCATTAAATTCTTCACATTTTAAGGCCCAAACTTTCTGTGATGTTAAAACACAAAACATGACGGAAACGTTTCAGTTTTCAGTCACATTTTTTCCCTAAAGCTTAAACTGCTGCATTCTTCACAAAATGTATTTTTTAAGTGACAGTCGCATTAAAAAAACATCTTTTATTCTCATCAGTGGTAAGAAGTCGGACCGGAGTTCATATTTACGCGTTTTCCTTAAAGGCCTCAACAAAAGCACAAACTTCTCCTTCAATCGGGTCCAAATTTAATTCCTTTTGTCTTGTTTTTTACAGTTCATTTATTGTTTTCCTCAGAAATAGTTCGTTGTGTCGTATTTTACCACAAAAATACCAAAAATGATTTATTTAATTAAAAGTTTCCAATAATCAAAGGTTGTTATTGTTAGGAAATGATACCTATAAATTTGTTCTCATTATCAAAGTTGAACATTTTAGGAATTTAAAGTCAGTATTTCAAGTACAGCTCAACAGTGTTTACTTCACCATGATTCAATAAAATAAAAAATGAATAAAATCAGGATAGTTTGTGACTGATTTGGTTGATATTTTAATCTCATTTCCCATCAGCCTTTGCTGCATTCATCCATTATGGCTTCATTCAGATGAAACATTTCTATTACTTAAAGTTTTTTTCACATTTTTGTCCAGAACTCTGCGATCTGTTCTTCATAATACATACTTTTAAAAGTGACACTGAAAGTGTTTCACCGCTTCGTCTTGACTGGTATGAAGTTGGACCGGCTTGCTTTCTGTTGGGTTTATTTAAAGTTCCTGATCTACATTCTGAAGTTTCCAAGAAGCAGAAAGTCTGTATTTCAGTGAACACATTTTTAAATACTAAACAGCTTGGCTCCAAAACACAATGAAGATCAGCTTCTATGCAACACAAATCTGGAATAAACTAATCCAGAAACAGCCGAAACACTAAATTCTTTAAATAAATCTAAAATCCTTTTGCGTTTCATTCATAACTTGATGACGATAGACTAATTTGGTTACATTTGCACTGCAGGCCTTAATGTATTTTTGTATTGATGTTAAAGTTTTAGATCCACTGGAAGATTATTTCACGTTGTGTTTAAATTTCTGGGTGACACACTAAACTCTGACGCACACTGCAAAAACACAAAAAGTATTTTTAGTCTAGTTTCTAGTGCGAGTATCTTAGTACGCTTGAAATAAGACAAAACTAACTTTAAAGTAACTGTTCAAATAGATACAGAGCCTTGTTTTAGGCCAATAATTCCTTAATAAAAGTTCTAGTTCCACTGGCGCCGTTACCTAGCAACGCCAGCCAAGCTCAAACTGTCACCTAGCAACCAAGTTCTATTTCCACTGGCAGATTATTTCACTAGAATCATGGGAAAATGTCTTGTTATAAGTTTATTTATCTGCCAGTGGAACTAATATTTTTCCATCCATATTGAGGAATTGTTTTCTTATCTTGCTTAAAAGTTATTTTATCTTGTTTAAAGTGTGCTAAGATATTTAGACAAGAAATTAGACTAAAAATATTTGGTAAGATTTTGTTTTTCACTTTGTGTTTATTTGGCTAGATCATTTCAGCCAAATAAAAGTGGAACTCTGAAACTTGAGCTTGGGTTATTTTAATAAAAGAAATTGTAGAAATGCAGTGAAATTCCAATATTTGTGAATAAAATATAGAATAGAATAGAAAAAACTTTATCAATCCCATAGGGAAATTGAGGTAGTCTGTCTGCAGCTCACATTATTTCATATCCACACATCAACATATAAATCATGCTTGAACGCTTGTGTCTCTGACTCATAAATCGGAACGGGTCACAAAGGAAGGGACGGTCCATAACTCTTTTGTTTGATGACGTACTTTCCATCAGTCACAAGACGCCGAGATGAGAACTGGGCCGACGGGTTCCTCTAAGACATGCGGTTTTGTTGTCTGTGTTTAGCCATGCACACAATGTGCCAAACATGGCCGTAAACATGGCAACAAGCTGCTCAAAATGGCGGCAGAGACAAATCCTGATTAAAAAGAAATGTAGCAATCAGTTTCTGTTATTTTCTGGTTCACCATCTGATAAAATATGTTTTACATTTAAAGCAACTTTGCAAAAAAAACTTTCTTTAATTCATATTTACAGTCAAGGAGTTTTATGATTTTACTATTTAACTCAGGGATGTACAAACTTTTTGTCAAAATCCACAAGTTGAAAGTATTCAGGTGTCAAAATTTTTCCAAATTAATATCTTAGGAATATAATCTTTTTAATATTTTTTGCCTGCAAGACAATAAATAACACATCTAACATTTACAATCATTTGGCCTTGTTCTCCTGTTTTTTTTAAGTTTGGACACCCTGATTTTACCTTTTAGCAGCACAAAGTGGTGTGTATTTGCATGTTTTGGACACAGACATCTAGATGTGAGATGAAATCAGGTTGTGTTGTTTCAATGCTTTAACAAAAGGTGTCAAAGTCACTGGATGTGAAAAGTCGGCAGCCAGAAAAGCTGCATTCTCCGTACTTCTTCCTGACAGTAAAACCAGTTCAACCCAGTTTTTTTTAAAGGTTTCTGTCGCTCACCAGCAGCTGAGCAGGAAGAAGGAGAGGTAAGAAGGGGCAGTAAAAGATCAGGAATTGAAAACTGCCCAATTTAGTGGAAAAACCCCCCAAAATGATTTGCAACTCATGAGTAAAATGTTGATTTTTTTTTTTTTTTTTTTTTTTTTTTTCCTAAACAGCAGCTAATCGTTTATTTTGATCCAATATCAATCAAAACTTGGATCAGGATGAACTACTTGCTAAATAAAAAGTTTTCTTCAATCTATTGTGGTATTAAGAGAGCTTCATGGCTCCAGGTGTTTTATTTATTTATGTTCTTTAGAGTTCAACTTCAGTTTTTAGTGTATTTGTAGCTTCCTTGTCTCGCTGCTTCCTGCTTCTAAATTTGTAACAAATCCAACACGGAAATGTTTTACCATGGGAAGTCCCAAACCGAGTTTTATCTTGAGCTCATCAGTGTGTTTTTAAGATCTTTTACATGCCAACATATCTTCCTCTTAATGCCATAATTTGTTTTTAAAGAAACCTTAAAGTCCTAAAGCTTTTCTGGATATATCCTCCATTTCTTGGCTTCTGGGACTTTAATTACATATCTGGGGTAAAAGCGTTTTTTTATGTCAGGTTCATGTAATAAACAGTGTCCACAAGTAAAACTTGAATAGCAAGAAGCATTTCCATGACACAATCGGGTTTCGGAGGCCTCAGTTTCCAGAGAGATCACAGTGACCTTGAAGTACCTTTGAGCCTCTGGTGCCAGGAGGATGAAACTCCTCTGTGGAATGAAGAAAAACCCGAATGTGAAACAATGTAATCCTTCTGCCAAACAACCAACAACTCTCAACGACACAAAAGAACAAAACGCAATCTTTCTCGCTACCTAATTATCAGAAAAGGCTCAACTATCTAGTCAACCAAATAGCTCCCATCAGAAGTCACCTAGTTAACTAGCTAGCTAGTTGTGCCATTTTTAACTATCTCGATAGTTAGCTAATTATCTACCTATCTAGATGGTTAACTAGCTCCCATCAGAAGTCACTTAGGTATCTATCTAGCTACATAGATAGCAACCTGGATAGTTATCTAGATGACTAGCTAACTATCTCGATAGTTGTGCCTTTTCTAGCTATCTTGACAGTTAGCTAGATGGCTAGCTATCTCCCATCAGAAGTCACCTAGCTATTGATCTAGCTACATCGATAGCTATTTGGATAGCTATCTAGATGACTTGCTAACTAGATGTTTTACTAGCTATCTTGACAGTTAGGTAAATGGCTAGTTAGCTCTCAGTAGCTAACTAGCTGTTGTTCTCTACCGGTCTCTTGGTTCTGTTAAAGAAAATTAGTTAACATAAAACTTTATGAAGTTGTGTTTTAGTCTGCAAGATCTTTTTACAGGCGAGACCAGACCCTGAGATTTAGTTGTCATTCAAACTTAAGAAATAAGGAGATCATTAGTCGTATTTAAAAAGATTTAATACCCAAAGATGGAGTATGTAGCACAAACTACACACTGCAAATAATGGCGTGTGCATTTTGTTTTAATCTATTCCTCTCTCTGCACCTTCTGATAATCAGTTTATCCAACACTATCTGCTAGTCTTATATGCTACGGTTATGCAAGTATGCGTGCAAGCAGATAAGAGCAAGAACACAGAATAATACATACTTAACAATGAAGAGAGCCATGGAGAAGCTATGGCGCCATTTAAAGCTAGAGTATGTTATACAGGAAGGTCATTAAAGGCCAAGGATGAACTTTCTGGAATACATTCAGAATGCTATGGGTAGCATGGTGGTGGCAGCATCATGTTGTGGATGTTCATCACCAGCAGGAGACTGATCCTAAACAAATAACCAGCGCTACAATTAAATTAGGTTTAGATTGATCAGTAGTGTCCAAACTTTTTTCATAAAAAAAAAAAAAAAATTTATAAAAAATGTGTCACATTTATTATTTTAAGAAAGATTTTACTGAAGCAAATCTAATATTTTTAGGTGCAAAAATCAAAAAGTTCAGGAATGTTTTATAATAACTTTGAAATTTTATTTTTTAATGGTGGGGATAAATTAAGTTACTGGATGTTTTGTGGTCCTACGATACAAAAACCTGGTCAATGAATAAGAAACTTGTGCTATACCAGTTTTTTTATTTATGTTTTTGTAATTTTGAGATTTTATTTGTCAGTAAAATTTGTCAATCTAAAATAAATGTATAAATTGTCCATTTGCCTCTAGAACTGTGGTAGGGAGGCCACAAAAAATCATACAGAGGGCCATAAATGGCCCCTGGACCGCACTTTGGACACCCTGGTTTAAATCAAAGCATGTTCATATTGCTGTAAATAATATTTAATTTTGCGATTAATAAATTTTAAGAACAAATAATTTATATGTTCTATTTCAAATAATGTCTGTGTTTATTGCGACAGGTTTTATTGTTTCATACTTTAGTTACCTTTTAAAAAGCAGAGATAGTTTCTGCTCTCTTCCTCCTTTTTGTTTTTTAAATGAAACCTGTTAACTTCCTGCTCTGATCCAAATGTTCTCAGTAACTCTCTGCACAATTTCCAGCTGATCTATTAACAAGTTAATATTTTTTCTCTGTATCTCTTCTTCCTCCCCAAATCCTTGATTCTTCAAACCTAACAGGTCAAAACCTTCAATGCTACAAATGTAAAATCGGATTTTGGGACGTCTGCTTCACCACAAAAACCACATGTGACGCCGGGCAGCACTGCTTCAACGGCGAAGGGGGATCGGGTGAGTCACTCATCTAAAACGTCTCGCCATGGGATAATCTCTTCGACATTCACAACTGCATTCCTGAACCGCTGGGTGACTAATTTGTTTTTTAAGGAAATGTTTATCAACAGAACATGGTGGTGTGGTTTCCCAGTATGAGCCCCACCGGTTCCTCCCCATACCCAGTGACTAGTTGGGCCGGCCTTTGTGGCTGCAGCATCTGGAACCGAGTCATTTTTATTACCGTGGAGGAATTTTGGAACATTTTTAAGTCAGCCATGTTGGTGGATTTTCCAACAGTAAGAGCATCTCAGCTGGATTTAAACCAGCGCTTTGTCCCGGACACTCCACACTGCAATAAACACAAAATCTTATTGAGTAACTTTGGTGCAGTTTCTAGGGCAAATATCTTGGTTTACTCAAAATTAAAAGAAATAGACTTGTTTTAAGTAAATAATTCCTTGATATTGGTGAAAAAGTTTTGGATGCATGGGCAGATGAATTAATTTATTACATGAGAAAAATGTCTTGTTACAAGTGAAATAATCTGCCAATGGAAAACGTAATTTTTCATCAATATGAAGAAATTATTTACTTAATATCTTGCCAAAAATAAGAATACAAGGAAAAATAAGCAATAAGACAAAACTAACTCAAAAGCAGCTTATCAACAAGGTATTGTGACTTGCTTTAAGTAAATAATTAATATTGATGAAAAAGTTCTAGTTCCACTGGTGCTGTTACCTAGCAACGGCACCCATGCCAGCCCATCACCTAGCAACCAAGTTCTAGTTCCACTGGCAGATTATTTCACTAATAACATGAGGAAAATGTCTTGTTTTATTAGGAGTTGTCTACGTAAAATAAGCCTCTATGTCTTGCTAAGTTACTTGTAATTTAGTTTTGCCTGATTTCACATGTACCAAGATATTTGCACTAGAAACTAGACCAGGAATACTTGGTAAGATTTAGTGTTTTTGCAAGGCAAAACCTTAATCTTGTTTAATTTCAGGAAGTTCACTTTCAGAAAAGATCCACAGAATATTTCCCCAGAAATCATCACGTTTCCCTCTTGGCCCCAAATATGAGGCAGCCATTTTGGTTGTTTATGCTCAGCAATGATTTTGGGTTTACAACTCTCCGACCCGCTGTCTTCAGGGAGTCTCACATTTATGTATGTAAAATGAAGGCCTTAAAATGTCTTAAATTCATTTAAAAATGTAAGTTTGCCTTAAATAACAACAGGTATTAAGTTTTGTTGTGGCAGGACTACTCAGTTTTATTTTTCTTGTGGGACTTTTGTCAAGGAAAACTTTGACTCATCTTTCTGCTAAGGGACTGCAGGTGGTCAGTAACTAGCTGCTAATGTAGCAAGCTAGCAAGAACAAGCTAGCTTGAACAAAAATAGCTGGAAATTAGAATTTAATTTGAGGAAAAACGCTGCAGCTGAAATCAAGTGACTAGGCTTTATTCTTTTTTTTGTTTGTTTTTTTGTTTTTGTATTTTCAGCATTTCTACTAAACTTTATTTTTTGTTTCATTGTTTATCTACCTGTCATATAATGAAGCACTTTGGTCAGCTGAGGTTGCGATTAATCGTTTCAGCCCTAAATCAAACTCCTCTTTTTACTGCTGAGCAGCTTTCTGCTTGTTTCCACTGACTTTTTATCTCTATAGGTTTCTCTTAGCTTATCAGCAATAAACAGAGATATGACATCAGTGCACTTAAAAAAGTGTCCCATAAATGGCAACAACAAAAAAAACATGACAATGATCAAGTTGTACTACTGGCTTAAAAATACTGAAACAAATGATTAAAATAGCATCAACATCATGTAAGTCTTGTGTAAAATGAATAAATGTTATGCAACAGAAAGTATATTATATTTCTTTAAGTGGTCTATATGAGTAAAACAGCATTTTCAGAAAATAATATATAATTTAGGTCAATTATAAATGGAGTCCAAGTATTTATATGTCTGTTTATTTTTTTGTTGTAGTTAAGTATTTTCATGAATTAAACAACCACGTGTATAAAATGGTTTTGTTTATAGGTGCATAATCAAAGTAAGAATAAAGAAAATAAAGATGTGAAAACATAAAATGCAGTTACAAATTTAGAAAACAAACTGGCCCTGATTCAGTTCATTCACAAAATACCAGCAGGTATTTTATTAGTATTACTTTTGTCACATATATGAACCTGGACCAGGATGTCACCATAAAGTCTGATTAAATTTCCTGCCAGTCATCCTCACTTTGCTTCCTGCCACAAAAACCTTCAAAATTACTGAACAACGATGTCAAGATTTTAAAATATGACATCATTTTCTTTTGCAATTAAGTCTCCTGTGATGGTTTACAAGTAATTTACAATCACTTGGAGTTAAAAACTGAAGGAAACAAGGTTTCATCTGCACGGCCGCTTCATGGATGTCTTAAAGGCTCGCATGGCTTTGTGCAGCACGACGGCATAAATATTATCTTCTGATCGATTAACTCGTTATTTTGAGAAAACCAATCAGAAATTAATTCATAAACCAGCAGGAAATTAGCTCATTATCTTGAGAAAACCATAAAAACATTCATTCAATTAGACCATTGGAAAATAACAACGAAAACTTTAAACATGACTTAAATACAGCAAAAAGGCCAAAGTTGAACAACTTTCATTGAAACGGGTTGAAAATAGATTTACTGGTTGATAGTCAATCCTATGATGCTATTGATGTTTTTTATTCTTCTACAGGTGATGTGAAAATCAAGATGAAGGGATGCCTTGATGTGGCAAAATGCAACAAGACGGAGGACGTGAACTTGCCCGGCACCTCCAACACCACCATCTACTCCATGACCAAAACCTGCTGCAACACCAACCTGTGCAACGCGGCGCCAGGCCTGCCCGGCGCCTCCGCCCTCAGCCTGGCAGCTGTCACCATGTTTTCTGTTCTTGCAGCCAACTTCATGGTTTAGTAATCTAGAAAACAGCTGACACACACATAGTACCATAATACATGTTCTAGCACTAGACCTTTGATTTTCATGCATGTTTTAAAGTGATCTTTGCATCATTTAAGTTCCTAAATCCCTCAAAAACAAAATGTTAGCAGGAAATTCAAACTGATTTGCAACACATTTACAAATTCTGTGTTTTTACATGCATTTCTTTACAGATTTACTATTGAAATGTGAAATGCAGTTTGTTTTTAATGTATTATTAATTCAAAGTAAAAAGGAGTTTAATACGCATTTCAACATCAGTTCATTGTTAGAAACGGGAAACTTGATCTTAAATTTAACATTTTCTTGACTGGTGACTTGGAAAACAGCTAGCCTGCTAGCTAGCTCACGATGTAGAAAAAACACATATCTTTCTATCACACATGCAACACATATTCCAAGTGTTTAAGAAAGAAAACTGAGGTTATTTTTGCATTTAAAAAGACAGATAAGTAATTGTCATGCTCAGTAGCTAGTTGTTAAACATGCTAAGCTAATGGCAGATATTGCATAAAGTATGATATTAGTTTTAAGATTAGAATAAGATTTGGAAAGTATTTCCTTCTGCTGACTTCAAATAAAACATTTCATTTTGTATTTCTGGGTGGTTGGGGGTTTTTTAGCGATCTTAAAAAGGATTAATAATTTTAAAAAACACATGACTCCATCAGTTTTATGTAACTTCTTGATGTTTGTGTCAGTTATGCCTTTACAGCAGCTGATCAGAAACTGTAGGATGAAAGTTTTTACATATTTTTTTTAAGATTTGTTCAGCATGTTTAGGTCGCATTTCATTTAAAGTGTACTCATTTATTTACTTTTTTATGTTGCTTTTCTTTCTGTGGATGTTTCCTCAATATTTTCAAAATCAGAAATTTGTGTCTGACTTTAAGATGAAATGTTTCTTTGTAAAATTGTTTTTGACAAAGGTGAATAAAATGGGAAAGAGTGAGCTGTGCGGTATTTGTTTCAAGGTGTTTTCTAAACAAAATCACCATGGAGACGTTCCCAGTCTGACCGGCGCTTCCAGTTTGACATAAACACGACTCACCTGAGTGGAAAATATACGTCAAAAATCTGGAATTGTTCAACATTTTGATAAATAACTGAGTCAGGACAAAACCAGACATGGAGAAAAAACATGTATTTGCAAGTGGGTGAGAAGTTTTGAAGTTTTTATACAAATACGAAATAAAGAGAGAAAAATAAGAAAAATTCACTTCTATATATGAACACACGTACCATCAGGAGCACTTTGTGTTTCAGTAGAAAAACATTAAAACATTTTATGAAACTTCTGTTCACAGGATCTGGCGATACCAGCGTTCCCAGCAACATCTTACCGAAAAAAACCCCACAACTAATGAATCTATTAATAGAAAAAGTCATTTTTTAGACAAAAGTCCATTTTGAATAAATTATGATGACAAATCTCGCACTTTTTCTGAAATGTGAAAAAGTCCAGATATTAAATTCATAATTTCGATAATAAATGTCACCTCACATTTTTTTCCTTTTTTTTGCATAGCAATTATTTTAAAGCTTTATCTAACTTCCATGATTAAAAAAAAAACCATATAATTTTTTTTTTTATTTAACCACAAATGTTATTATAATTTATTAAGACATGTTTTAGAATGAGAGAAGAAATACATTTTTCTTCAAATAGAGTTAATCGGTTTGTCATCTCCTAAATGAGTAGGAATCTAATCTTTTTTCTTCTATTTAACTCAAACAAATATACTGTTAAGAAAATCTCAGAATATTTCAGATGCTTGTAAAGTTGTTCATGGTATCGTATATTTCTCCGAGGCTCCACAGTAACTCGGCTGCTCCTTTATTAAGAAGTACAAAAGAAAGATGTTATTCCACCCATCCCACACCCTGCAGCTATATATTTATATAAATTTCTGGTTTCGCCAACTGACTCATTTCTTCCTGCAGCCTCTGATCCTCTCAGGACTCTATTTTCGCCTTTGAGCCAAAACCCAAACACCGAATCAAGATGGGAAAACTGTTCTTTGGTTTTGTTGTCGCCATTGCATCCTTGGCTCTGGGTAAGAAACATTTACAGCTGAATGGATTGTAATATTGTCATATTGACTTTTATGATAATCGTCTTGAAAAAATGTTTGGAGCGATGTTGTTAATGTTTGAAAAATAAGAATCGGTTTATTAATTTATTAATCGCAAGAAAGTATATCAGGGAAATGTCCAATCTCAGCTTCCGTAGTCAAAGGTTGGCACAATCCAACACAATCGATCTGAACCAAGTTTACTTTACAGAAATACTTGCTCAGTTTTCCAACAACATGTCTTTATTTTCAAAATATTCAGACCAAACCAGTATATTTTTTTTAATCTGTGAAACCTGTAGAGATAACTGTGTTTACATTGTTTCTTTGTTGGGCCTACACTGCAAAAATACAAAATATCACCAAGTATTTTTGGTCCAACACACTGGAAATAAGACAAAACTAACTTAAAAGTAACTTTTCATCAAAAAAATATGAGCTTGTTTTGGGTCAATATTGATATATTAGTTCCACTGGAAGATAAATTAACTTATAACAAGACATTTTTTTCTCCATGTTTTTAGTGAAATGATCTGCCGGTGGAACTAGACCTGGGTTGCTAGGCAACGGGCTGGGCTTGGCTGGCGTTGCCAGGTAACAGCGCCAGTGGAACTAGAACATTTTCATCAACATTATAAGGAATTATTTATTAAAACGAGCCTCTACATCTTGGTCAAAAGTTAATTTTGTCTTATTTCAAGTGTGCTAAGATATTTGCACTAAAAACTAGTCTAAAATTACTTTGTAAATTTTGTGTTTTTGCAGTGTGTCAGGCAGAAACTTCAACACAACACAAAATTAAACCACTGCAGGAATGCAACACAACCGCAATCTTATCAATACAAGCAGAAGGAATCTTTTTTTTTAAACTAGTTGTGAATCAAAATATTTCATAATCAGATTTTTTTTTAAATAACCCACTTCAGCTTTTTATGTATCAGAGTTTCATGTAGAAATTTCTGGAAATATTAGCAAAAAGACAAAATGAAAAACCCGAGAGACGTCAGATTACTTATTGTTAGAGGTATGCAGAGGTATGAACTGGTTTCTGCTGCAAATCAGGGTTTGGTCAAGCAGTTACTTTTACAGTATTACTGATGTCATACACTTCTAAAAATAGGGATGAGAAAATATACTTTTCTCAACAATTTAAACTAAAGCAAAGAAAACAAAAATGAAAATACACTTTGTTTTGTTCACAGATCTTAAAAATGTGGATTAAATCTTATCCTACAGTTATTGAGGTGGTGCTTGGCTAGTTTTTACGACACCTCGTATTAAGGTGCAGTCAGCTGGACATTTCAAGGCGAAACCAATAACAATATAGGGCTGCGGACCAAGACGAAACTAAACTCCACCAATGAGAGTTCATTTCAAACCAACACAGAAAACTCAACTTCAAATCACAAAGTTATTTCAAGCGAACTGTAAATAGGAAAGACTTCAACAAGAGAATAAAATGTTCCTCAAGGATGAAGTTAGCAAAGATCTGCGAGATAATCTTGATGTTTTTACTTTTTGATAATTAAGGTTTTCATCAAACTTTAATACGTTTCTGTGTCCTTTTCAGTGGATTCACTGATCTGCAACAAATGCTCCGTCAGCGTGTTCGGCTTCTGCTTGAACTCCTCCAACGAGACCTGCACCGGAAACGACACGGTCTGCTACACTGGGAGAGCGAGTCAGTAACCTTCCTAACGCGTGAAAAATGTGTCGCTCATGATTCGCAGTGACGCAACACTCACTTCAGGGTTTTCTGACACAAAATGAATGAAAACTTTACACTTTCCCTGCAGGTTTTCCTTCCATCTCGAGTTTCAACGGCTTCAGCAACCAGGGCTGCAGGGTGAACGATGCTAGCTGCAACAAAACCACGTCGGCAACTCTGCTGGGCGTCACCTACAACACCACGATCGCCTGCTGCGGCACGGACCGGTGCAACCCCGTCACGCTGAGCGGCGCCCCGACCACCAAGATGACCTTCACCGCCGCCATCAGCGGAGCCGTCCTGGCCTCCGTCCTGGGAAGCATGTTGTAATCTGATTACAACACGCCACCAGCTACATGTAGCTTCTCAAGCTAAATCCCAATCCAATGAAAATCTATAAGCAGTAAATCAGCTGATTCATAAGTTCAGGCTTTGACTTCGTCAGATCATGGAAGTTGATCAATGGGATGTTTCAAGGAAACGTTGAGCTCGTAAACCTTTCATGATGCTGGTTTGAATGTTTTTCAGTCAAAATGTTTTTAACCTACTGAAATAAAGTAAAACTCTACATAAAACCTAAAAGTCTCAGTTTCATAAATATTTTACTTAATTTGATGTCTACCGGATGATTGGTAGAGCGTTAACGACTTTGCAAAGTTTTAAATGTTTCCCCTCAGCGCTCAGGTTGAAGGGAGTGTTTCGCTTCAGCTGCAGCCAAAAACCAAGAAAAGAAACAACAAAGTTGCCTGTCAATGTTGTGATGACGTTAGTGGCAGCCATTGTGTTTTAGTCTGATTTTATTTGTTCTTTTCTGAACAGTGTAATTATGAACACCTGACCAGATCAACTGGTTTTCTGTATAATTAGTACCAAGATCATTTCTTGGAATAGCCTCAGGTTTTCAAGATGGATCAAAGTTTCTGCACAGCCTAAAATGTCTTTTAAGCCTTAAAAACTCCTAAAATGCCAGTTTTAATTCCAATGTTTACATTAAATCTGTTTTACTGCTGGTCAATTATCAATCTACGAAAAGATTGAGTAAGTAATATCCACCAAAAAAAACATTAACAACAAAACAAAAACAAAAAATAATGAATGTGCTTAGCTGTTTTTACAAGCCAATCCATCTTAGCTAGCCAGCTAGTCTTACAAAAAACATAAATATACACTTTTTAAAATGTCATTTGAAAAAATGAAACCATAAATTAATGTTTTTTAAACGGAACCATGCTTGACAAACATTTTGAGACAGTAATCTCAGGTATTTTGAGTATTTCCTCAGGACAAAATAATTATAAGTTCCTTTGAACGTTTTTAAAAACTTCTAACAAAGCTGAAAAATTATCATTTTTGTCTTATTACGAGGCTCCACACCCAATAACGTCCCCACCCTTCCTGTGTGTATATATAAATCTCTGACTTTGCTTCCAGTCTCATCACTTGTGACGTCTAACAGCAGCTTGTTGCCTAAAGGATCTGAACCAGGAACCAAACCCAGAAACACAGATGGGAAAGCTCCTTTTTGCTGTTGTTGTGGCCATTGCATCCTTTGCTTTGGGTAATTACTTATTCTAGTAAAACACACTGCTTTATTTTTTAAAAAAGATATGTTTTAAACTTGAATTTGACTGTTTCCTATATTTACAACAATAATCAGGAAAGTCAACCATCTTATTTTAATGTCTGAGAATATTCTTAAACTCAAAGAAAGAAAATTAATTCACTCAATGCAATCAGGATGGATTTAATCTCCTTCATTGTGTCAAAAAAAACATGAAACTATCTAGTAGAGCTTCTAAATCTGAATAAAATTGCATTCTGTAAAAAGAGTGAAAGGTATCAGATGATGACTAACTTGCTTTGACCGCACCTCAAATTAAGGTGCGGTCAGCCAGGAAATACCAATTACACTATAGAGCTGAGAACAAGCCTTATTTCAAATCATTTTCCTCGAAGGGCGAAGCTTTTCTTAACGGTAGATGTTATTTGTTATTTAAGTTTTTAATAAACTGTTGCGTTTCTGTCTTCTGTTTCAGTGGAGTCGTTGATCTGCAACAAATGCTCCGTTAGCGTGTTTGGCGTCTGCTTGAACGCCGATAACGTGACCTGTGGCGCCAACGAAACCGTCTGCTACACTGGAAAAGCAGGTAAGTAACTTTCTTATTGCTTAAAGAAATATTTAGCTCATGATTACTGGTTGGTGACGCAAAATTAATGCAAAATTCTGCATCTTCTCCGCAGTTTTTCCTACCATCACAAGCTTTGGTGGCTTCAGCAACCAGGGCTGCAGGGAAAACGATGTTAGCTGCAACAAAACCACATCGGCGTCTCTGCTGGGCGTCACCTACTCCACCACGATCGCCTGCTGCGGTTCGAACCAGTGCAACCCCGTCACCATCACCAGCGCCGCACCGGCCAAGATGTCCGCCGCCATCACCGGAGCCGTCCTGGCCGTCCTGGCCTCCGTCCTGGGAAGCATGTTGTAATCTGATTACAACGTAAATCTATAAGCAATAAACCGACTGAGTCAGGCTTTGTTCTCATCAGATCATGGAAGTTGATCAATGGGATCATTGAGATTGTAAATCTTTAATGAGGCTGGTTTGTTGTGTTTAATCAAAATGTACTTATTTTTCTATTGTATCTAATAAAGTAAATCTCTGCATAAATACTTAAAGTTGTGACTCACTTTAATTTGCTTGACTTGAGGTCAACAGCAGGAATGAGTTTCTGCAAGGCTACATTTACCCAACATTTTGAATTAATCACATAAAAGTGAGAATAAAAAAAAGAAATTCACTTGAGGTGTTTCCATTAAATAAGAAAATAAATTAAAATCACAAGAGAAATTAGTTATCAAAAGTCATGCCAGTTAAATTCATAATGATTCTGACTTTTATTGGACCTAAGAAACATCAGGCCAGGTGTTATTGTTTCTGACGGGTTGTTTGGCTTCTCCTGGATGTTTTTAGATCCGTTTGTATTAAAGAGTCTGAGACCGCCAGAGGTCAGAGGTGACAGAACTCAAGTCAGAGTAGCAACACTTCAGCATATTTTTACTCAGGTTAGTAGAAATTAGCTGTCCAAGAAATTACTCAAGTAAGAGGAAAAAAGTATTTGGTAAAAATTCTACTCAAAAACCGAGTGAGCAAATAATCAGTTATTAAATATTTTAAAATTACATCTTCACATGGAGCAAAGTATAAAGAGGAAATTTTGGTATTTTAAGGATCAAAATGACAAAAAATGACAAAATCAGGCAAATCAATAAAAAACTTATGAAACTTAAGGTGTGCTTGTTTATGGTGAAATTTTGGTTAAAATAAATTAGTTTTTCATTCAGCGGGTAGAAAATCCAGAAATTGTACTCAGGTGGATTACAGAGTAACTTTTTTTTTTCCAAAAAGTTACTCAAGTAAAGGAAACATTAATCAGCAGTCTGAAAATGAAATGCTTGTATTGTTGATGACTTTGTTTTTTTTTTTTTTTAAATAATTTAAAGCAGTTTGAAATGACTGAAATGTGCCTTGCAGTTAAAAGTTGATTAATTTATGTAACTAGTTATGTCGACTCGGTCGCCTTTATTATTTGTCGCTGGACCGGCAGGTTTATGAAGAACTGCTGCACCTCGTTTTTCTTTAAACCTGATGACAGGATTCAGTTAAAAGGGAGTGCACTGTTGTATCTGAAGCCTCGAACAGAAACAGGAAAGCTCTTCTGTCAATACTCGATTCTCGGCTGTCGCTATGCGAGACCTGAACGCTGCAGGTCAATAACTGGGACAAAAATAAACCTTTTAAACCAATTTGAATATTAAACTGAGCTTAACGTGCTGTTTGATAGCTAAGATTAACTGGAATATGTGTGTATTTTATGTAGACTTGACCTTTGCTGCGAGATTGTGGTAAATAAATAAACTGAACTGAAGTGAATAGAAAAAAAGGAGTGTCAGAAAAGGCTTTGACGTCTATGAACGCGTGACAAGGTCAACTGGTTCCATAAGTATAACTTCTGCAAAGTAAATATATTGTCACATGACAACCACAAACGTCAATATATTTCATTGGAACTTAGTGTGAAAGATCAACACAAAGTGGTAAACAACTGTGAAAAATTACACACGATTGAAAACATTTGTAGCAAAAAAGAAATGAAAAGGACAATGTGCAAAAGTATTCAGCCCCCTTTTCTCAGAGTGCAACCGATTGCCTGCAGAAGTTGCCTCATTATTGCCTCATTATTGCTAACGACTAAACGGAGTTAAGAGAAGTTGGTTAAGAGAAACATCACAGTATCACACCTCAGTTTTCTTCATGACAACATTCAGCTGACAGGAGTTTTGCAACAGTAAAACCAAGAAGCAGCAGCAGACAATAAAGTGATGTTGACGTAGCAGCCGATTTCAGTTGATTAAATCTTCACCGTGAAACTGGACCGACTGGTTCCAAGAACCTATCAAGTTACTTTGAATAGATTCATTTCTAAGAGATCGATGGAAGTTTCCACACAACCTAAAAGTCATAAAAACTTTTTTTTTAATTTTCTCATTTACGTCTTAATTTTTAAAAATGTTCTCCCAACCTACAGGCAAATGATCAATCTATGTAGATTTTGAGATAATTAAACACACAAAAAATAATTTCTGTGTTCAGGTTTTTATATCCCCATCTATCTTAGCTGGCCATCTAATCTGTAAGAAAGATATGATTTTGCTGCTCAATATTGCGATCTTATAAACATGGAGATGTAAACTGAGCTTCAGGTCACTTCCACATTTCTTGAGTCGATAATTGGGCTGAACATTTCTCAGGTTTGTCCTCCCCTCAGACTCCACACCCCATCTGGCCTCCACCCTTCAGCTGTCTATAAATGCAGTTTTTGCCTCAAGGTTCATCACTTCTGACACCTCACACCACAACAAGGATCCTTTAACCTCCAGGGAAGGATTGATTATCTTTGAGAAAACCAGGAACCAAACCAAGAAACAGAGATGGGAAAGGTCTTTTTTGCCGTTGTCGTGGCCATCGCATCCTTTGCTTTGGGTAATAATTGAACATATTCTTTGAAATTGGTAGACAGGATTAAAATAACTATTTTTGCTCAGTTTTTTAATTTTTAACTGTATTTTCTGTAATTAAAACAAATTCTACGCCACCTTTGGAAAAAAGAAATTCATGAACAATAATTGCAAAAGTTCAAATTATATTTTGAGCATTTGATCATATTCATAGATGTTAAAAAAAAGTAGGTCACCCAATGCATTCAGGATGAACATGATTTACGTTTAGCTTCATTGTGTCATTAAAATTCAATCAGAGATCAGTAATTGAAACAGTAAAAACGAGCATCACTCTGTTGCTAACTAATTCTAATCTCCACTGACTCTTCAAATTAATCATACGGAGCTAAAAAATCATGTTTGGATCTGCTTCTGCTCAGTTAAATATTAAATTATGTGTTTATGCTACAAAGTAAAGCCACAACATATGGCATTGCTTAACAGCTTTTTGATTGAATCAAAGTTAAAAGTGCAACAATTAACACAAATTCCATCTGTCAAAAACTAATAAATGAATTAAAATGGTTAAAATTACATGTCTGAAAGAGTGAGGCCGTGTGTAGACGGTATTTGTTTTTGATCAGCGCAGTTTGTAATAGATTGCTTAATGAACGTTTCTAACTATTTTAAGTTACTTTTAAAAAAAAAAGCTCTTTCTTTCTAACAATTTTTTACTGTACACTTGCTTGTTTCAGTGGAGTCTCTGACGTGCAACAGATGCTCCATCAGTCTCTTCGGCTTCTGCCTGAGTAGTTCAACCCCCACCTGTGCAGAGAACCAGACCTGTTACACACAGAAGATCAGTAAGTTCACTTCCATCACTTTTCTGTCCCTTTAATTCCTTAAACACTTAAAAACATATATTTTTTAACTATCTGGACAGGAATGTGACTTAATTAATTTAATAAGTATTTTTACTTATGAGCTGTATTGTTTTATGTAAAGTCTAATATTTAGTCATTAGTAGCATGTCTAAAAGAAATACCTATACTTTCTCTTGCATGACGTCAGTTGTGTCGTCTTTAAATCAGGTATTTATGGTTTGAGTGATTGTGTTGGTGCCAAACCAACTTAAAAATGAAGCAAATTGTGCGCATGCGCACAACTCTGGCAGGTAAAAAGATTATTTTACCTGCTACGGCTGCGCTGCCGAGGTAGAATGACTTCATTAAATAAATAAAATTTGGAGGTATGATTAATTAAATGCAGTGCGGGGAAAAAAATAACGCAGAAAAAATCCGTAAGAAAAACTCAAAACCACTTTTTTTCCCCCTCACTCTCTGTGTCGGCTATGGTACGCGAAGACTCGTTCCCATAGCAACTGGCAACGTCACTTTATGTTTTAGTATTAAGACACCAAAAAGAAAAAAGAAAAGAAAAAATAACACTCAAACATTTCCCACATAAAGAACATAACATTCAGTCGGTTACGCATTATGTTTTTAGGCTTGATGTTTGTGGTTGATTAGCTCCCGCTGCTACTAGCTAATCTACCACTGCGGCGGTTGATTAGCTCCCGCTGCTACTAGCTAATCTACCACTGCGGCGGTTGATTAGCTCCCGCTGCTACTAGCTAATCTACTACTGCGGGGGTTGATTAGCTCCCGCTGCTACTAGCTAATCGACCACGGCGGTTGATTAGCTAATTTAAACACCTTCTCTATTGATGATATGTCAGACTTGGTATGAGCGTCGCTTTTTTGTAATTAAAGCAAAACAATTCCATATAACACCTACATGTTTCGGTGTTCTATCAGATCACCGTCAGAATAGCACACACAGTGAGCAAGTGGTTACACATGCGAGCGCATGCGCATTAAGAAGTCCGAGCTGAAGAGTGTCGCCTCCTTGTTGAGTGGTCACGGTTTGATTGGCTAACCGCTGAGTCATGATGTCATACAACTGTTAATAGCAAAGTGTATGACAATCTCTGTCATGATTCTGTGTTGCTGATTAAATAAAATCATATGGTAATGACAGCATCTGACATGAAATGACATAACAACAGTTCCCAATGTCAAGCAAGAATAACTGAAAAACGACCTTCTCCCTCGCAAGTTTTTTCTTATTTAAAACTTTTTCCTGACCTTGTCATCAAATTACTGTAGTGTTGACAATTTGTAGCATAGCACTGTGTCCCCTTTTCTTTCATACATCAGGCGTACATTCAAGACTTAGCACGTTATATTGATAACTTAGTAGATAAAACCAATGCTACTCAGGAAGCAGGAAACGTCACGCCTCAAGGGGGAAGAAACTATAGTAGGGTAAACAGCCATAGCCGTAGGCAGAAAGAGTAATAAATAAGTAAGCTAATTATTTCCAGTAGTTAAGCAATCTCAGTGACTAATCAATGTCAACTGTTGCTCCACAGGTTTTCCATCCCTCACATCTTTCAGGGGCGTGATCACGCAGGGCTGCAGGGCTAATGACACTAGCTGTGGCACCAGCAACACGACAACATTCGTGGCCATCGACATCAAAACTGAGGCATCCTGCTGTAGTACAGACAAATGTAACACCGTGGACCTCACTGGCGCTGCACCAGACCTGAAGATGACCTTCCTTGTGACCATGGTTGGAGCCTCCATGGCCTCCATGTGGGCAAGCTTCTTGTAATGAAAGTACAAACACTATCCACCCCTCTTCACTACTGCTACTTATCTGATTAATGTTACAAAGAAACAAATCCATAATTTGTCCTCAAACAGCTTTTATTGTTCCTTCGTGTAACTTAAAATTAGATGACGGTTCAAATTATTGTGGAAGTTGAACAATGGCATGTTTCACAGAAACATTGAGCTTAATTTTCCATTATGCTGTTTTGTGGCTTGTTTACTTAAATGTAATTCTTCCACTAACTCGCTTATGTATCATCAGAAAAATTTACCAATGACAAAATAAAAGAAAATATCTGGAAAAATCTGTGTTCATTGTCAATTAGTCCTTTTTTTTGCTGCTTTGCACAAAAGAGCTCTACACCCAGAAAAGTGGAAGACACTTTTGGACCTTACTCGATAAATAGAATATCAGAAATATGTGCAATTATAATGCTAATGGTGAAAAATACAAACAAAACAAAAAAAATCATTCTTAGATAACGAGATTTTAGTCCTTTCTGAATGAGCTGTTTTAAGGCATCCTGTCACTTTAAATTCAAACGAGCTGCTTCTGGCCACACCCCCAACTCAACTTTTACTCTTTGAAAAGCATTAGTAGAGCCTTCTGCACAATCAACAGAAATGCAGCTAGTGGATGGTAAGTCAACAACACAACATTTTATTGTCTTTTCCAGCAGTCGTTGTTCAGCGCATACAGAGGTAAAACCAGCTGACTAAACTTGCTGGATCTCCACTCGGGTTGCTAGGTGACAGGCTGGGGTTGCTACGTAACGGGCTAGGTTGCTAGATGAGGGGCAGTGCCTGGTGAATTGGGAGGTTATGTTTCTGAAACGGCTCGTTTTCTAGACACCAAAATACAAATCAACTTGATGCTAAACGCGACACAAAATAAAACGGTTTGGCAGGTTTTAGAAGCACTACAGATCCCAATGGATGTACAAAAATGTGCAAAATGTTAATTTTGCATAAATCACATCAAAATATTTTGGTTTGTTAGAATAAGTCTATTATTTTCTGAACGTCACTAACTGAAGTTATACATCGCCACTTCAATTCACTTCAATCATGCAGCTTTACTGAATGCAAAGTAAAGCTGGAAAAATCCAAACAATGGAGTCCAGTGAAAGACCAACTGGTTCTGCAGCCCAGAGTTATGCTGCTGAAAGGTCAAAGGTCACAGTCTTTTCACTTGGAAGAGGAAAGATTTGAAACTTATGAAAAAATATGCAAGTAAAACATAAATTAAAGGAAGGTTTTATTGATTACTATCTCTGCTTTAATTGTTTCTATTAACAAATTTAGAAAAAAAAAATTATTAAAACATCAACCAAATCAACAACCAGAATCCCTCCTGGCGGTCCTGGTCTCGGTTTCCACTCCTCCCCACCTTTTCTTTCAGACAAGGCGAAACTCAAAAGACCTGAAAAACCCCTCCAGTCCCCCTCAACCCCACCCCTCACCTCTTATAAGCCTCCGTCCTCGGCTGCAGGCTCATCACTTCAGACTCGCCGGAACGTCCAATCACCTGGAAGACAGAAAACTTCAGGACTTTGCAGCGAGTAGGACGATTCTTTGAGCAGAAACCAAGAGTGAAGTCTACAACCAAGATGGGAAAGTTTGTTTTTGCTGTTGTTGCAACTGTTGCATCTCTGGTTTTAGGTAAGAAAAGTTGTGTTAACTCAAAAATTACAGAAACATTGTATTTAAATGACATATATATAAATTAATAAACTTTATCATTATTGGAGTCGTAACTATTTTTAAACATATTTTGTATTTTATTTTTGTATTTTATAAATTCACCATCATAGTAAAGATTAGCCAGTTTCCTAGAAAGGGGAATATATAAAATGACCAAACAATGATCACTAATACACCCCATTTTATATGTTTATCTCATTGAGAAACTCACAACTGCAGTCTGAAAATATTTCAGTATCAGCAACATTGCTTCACTGGGAGTTTGGCAGGTTTTGCAAATCACATCAGGGTGTTGTCAATGGGATATCTCACCAGAAAAACTACAATTCTGCAAAATATTTTAAATGAAGGCAAACATTTTGGTGTATTCTCAGTTTTCTCTGCACTTTCTTCTGTTTCAGTGGAGTCTCTGACATGCAACAAGTGCTCCTTCAGTCTGTGGGGGAACTGCTTGAACGTCGTTAATGAGACCTGCCCCTCCAACTCTAGTGTGTGTTACACTGGAAGAGCCAGTAAGTGCCGTTTTACTGCCTAAAAACATGACAGTGTTTAGCCTAAAATTACGTCAATCAGTCACCTCAGTTACTGTCATCCCCAATTGCTACACTGCAAAAACACAAAATCTTACCAAGTGATTTTGGTCTGGCTTTTAATGCAAACATGTTAGTGCACTTTAAATAAGACAAACTAACTTAAAAGACACAAGATCTTGAGGCTCGTTTTAAAATAAATCCTTAATATTGATGAAACATACTACTTAGATTGGCAGATTGTTAAATTTATAACATGGGGAAAGAGTCATGTTGTAAGTGAAGTAATCTGCCAAACGAACTAGAACTGGGTTGCTCGGAGACGGGCTGGGCTAGGCTGGTGTTGCTAGGTAACGGCGTAGCGACAGTTGACTGTGGAACTCGTGCTTTTTTCATCGATATTAAAGGATTATTGACTTAAATGAAGCCCCAATATTTTTGCTAAAAAGTTATTTTTAAGTTATTTTTGTCTTATTTCAAGTGTACTAAGATATATGCAATAGAAATTAGACAAAAAATAGTTGGCAGGATTTTGTGTTTTTGCAGTCTAGTGGAGAATTATGCTGCTTTATCTTATATAACCATCTTATATATCCATATGGTACCAAGTAGTTTTGGTCTAATTTCCAGTGCAAATATCTTAGTACTCTTGAAATTAGACAAATTGACTTACAAGTAACTTTTCAGGGATATATGCAAGCTTGTTTTAAGTAAATATTTCCTAGATATTGATTTAAAAAATACTTATTATTTCACTCATAATAAGACATTTGTTCCATGTTGTAAGTGAAATAATCTGCCAATGTACCTAGTACTTTTTCACAGTTATTAATAAATTTGACTTGAAATCATGTCATATTTCTTGGTGAAATGTTACTCATCAGTTGATTTTGTTTTATTTTAAGTGTGTAAGAAACAAGACTAAAAATACTTGGTAAGATTTTGTGTTTTTGCAGTGTGTAAGCTAGCACTTTGAGTGACACAGAGTGGAAATTTTGGTTGCAAATCTGGAATTTATAGTTTGGTGACCCTGTGGGACAACAGAGCATCAGAGGAAAAGCATTTTTTTAACTAAAAAAATTTATAAAACCACCAATTAGATGAATAAAAGTGCAAAGTTTTCCAAACCCACTGATTTGATTCATCTGTTTCTATGCAGAGTTTCCGTCCCTGCCAGACTTTGTGGGCTTCAACATCCAGGGCTGCAGGGAAAACACCACCGGCTGTGACGCAACAACCCCTGGCAGCATGCTGGGGGTCACCTACAACACCGAGATCACCTGCTGCTCCACCGAGAGCTGCAACCCCATCACACTCAGCGCCGCTCCGTCCAACAAGATGGCCTTCAGCGCCGCCGTCAGTGCAGCTATCCTGGCCTCTGCACTGGGAATCGTTTTGTAATTTAATACAAAAGTTGATCTATGTGTTTGCACACAACAGGTGGATAAAATTAACAATTGAATCGAAGCAATACTAATTTGCTCAGAGCCAGAGCTACTCGAATCATGGTTTAGTTGTTTGTAGACGTTTTAATCAGGAAAGTTGATCAATGGGATGTTTCAGAGAAACAATGAGGTTGTTCTTGATGATGTTTTGCTTTTTTAGTTTGTGCATTTTTTAAATCAAAATGTTTTTTTCCATGTAAGCTTTGTGCCATAATAAACTAAACTACCTCTATCTATAAAAACAATTTCTGCAGTCGTCTCTTTGGTGTCTGGGTCTACATTTATGATCACATTAAAGTTTATTTACCCTTTTAACCCCTCAGCAAGTACAGCAAAAAACCGCATTCCAAGTAAAATTAATATTTCTTTGAGGTGATAAAATAATTTAAAAAATAGTCGGTAAATATCTGCTTCTTTTATGAAGATTTTTGTCATTGAAATTCTTGCATCATCTAAAGCTTTGACTGTGTGAACTGTGCTAAAAAAATAGATGAAAAGTAAATTCAGGTCAAATTATTAAAGACAAGAAATGAAAAGAAACATTTAGATGTTAGGATATTATGATAAACGTAATGCAAAATGCTCACTTCCTATTTCAGGCCATTTTTAACACATATTTAAAAACATTTTACTGAAATAAATAAAGAGTCGGATGCACCTTCTTAGGTTAATTGCGCTTTTCAAACTTCCCAATAATCAGTGTGTTAAATCCCTAAAATATTTTTTAATGTAACCCAAAAGATAAACTTGGATAGATCATATAAAACAACAATATTGCCCCCAAGAAAAAGGTTAAATTCACTGAAATCTACTAAATAAACTGGCAACATAAACTCTGATGTAACTCAGAAAACAAAAGATCAAATCAAGTCAAACACGCGTAACAGTGAACACAACATATGTGCATTTATTTTACAATAAAAGGGTTATGTGATTGTGTGAAAAAATTAATCCTAAACCAAAACCGACGCTATAAAAGAAATCAAATATTTAATAAAAGAAAATATAAGTTTAGTGAAATTATACGACTGTCTGCTCATAAGACGTTACTTATTTTGTGTGACTGTAACTGCAACCATCACACTCAGACAACCTCACCTGATTGGAAGCAGTGCTATCCTAGCTGGCATCTGCTCCTCTGAAAGCAGAAAGGTTTCTGTCTGGTAGCTTCAGGCTACCTTTGCCCTCAAGTGTTGCACCTGCAGAAAGACAGACAAGTAAACCAATAATGTTGGTCAAAAACTGTCTCTGAAACTTAGCTTACAAATGTACAAAATATTAATTGACACAAAGATTTTTTTTATCATCATTTTATTCGTTTGGTTATTGCCAGTTTTGTCATCTAAAGAAACACAAAGTAACAAGGATGCATACGTTTAGAAAAGACATAACGACATATTTATAAGCTCAATGTTTATCTGAAACCAGGAAGGTGTTTTCCAAATTAATGTCATAATTTTGAGGCGTTTGTGTTTTGTTCTGTTTAGCATAATTCCTTTATTTTTGCACGTTATATGTTGCCATTTTAGTTAATTCCTCTTAGTTCGCTAAGTTAACTGGTAATCATGCATCTTTGCTGGAAAAAGAGCCGAACAAATCCAGTAAAATAACAAAAATAAAATTCTAACAATGCAGAAAATTTGAACAATCATCAGGTTCTGATACTTTGCATCAGTCACAACACATGAAGCTCACAAATTGTTTTGGCTTTATGTTTTATTCCTAAATTAAAATAAATATAATTACTTTAATTGCTGTAAAACAGTCAAAATAACCAGTCAACAACCTGAATATTTTCTGGCAGTCTTTGTCTCCCCTTCCCATCAGTCCTTGAGGTAAATTCATTGAAATACTCAAAAGACTTGAAAAACCCCATTGTGAGCCTCTTCACCGCCCATCATGTTGCATAAAACTCTGTCTTTACATTCTGACTCGTCAGTTCTGACCCTGGAAGAGAAGGAGCTTTTGGTGGTTGAGCAGAAAACAAACCATCAGTCTTCATAAGAGTCGGGTTCTGTGGCCAGAGATGAACGTGTGTTTACCTTTTAAGACCAGTCATGCACCAATATGGAATGAAAAGCCACTCAGAGGGGAAGTTAAAGCAATGTTAGATAAGTTTTGCTGCAGGTCGACAGACCCGATCCAGTTAACGGGGAAGTGGTGCAAGATCCGGACAACAGTAAGGTCTCTTCATTCTTCAGACAAAGCAGAGCTCTGGTCTAAAAACTGCTGTTCCCCATGTCTATTGAATTAAAAAAACATCAGTGTATTCATTTATTAATGATTTTAATCATTTTTTCCCTCTATTCGGTAGAATTGTTTTTCTCCTTTTGTCATTTCATTAAAACATTAGGAAATAAAATCTCACAAGGACCAATAATAATAATAATAATAATAATAATATCTAAATCATAGTTTTGAAAAACATCCCAACGTTTCCTCTAAGTAAACATTTCTCCGTATTGTACTAGCTGGTTTTCCATTTAGTGTTTTAAAATGCATCGTTCATCAAAGTTACTCTTGTCCCTACATTTATATCCAACTATAAAAAAATCACAAATCTAGAAACAGCTGAGAATTAGTCAGAGTGGAAGAACAAAATGCTTTTTGTGGTTAAAGTTCAACAGGTTCTGCGACTTTGACTCAGCTGCAGCTCATGACATGTCAGGATGATGCAGCTGTTAAAGGTGGATTCACACATTTGTTCCACTTTTGTGAATGTATATATATATATATATTTTACTTTTTTTTTACAAAATTTTCTACAAAAAACAAATATGGAACTATTCAGATTTCTCTGTAATGACGACACTCAGTTGCATATTTATATTTTAAGTACATTATCAGACGCATCTTCCTCGTCACTCCCACTCAATTCTTCTCCTCCACATTCTTTAAAGATAAACAAAAAACCTGAATAACCCCTTTTTCATGCATTGTCCCCTCCCTTTCTCCATTTAATATAAATCTCTGTCCTCATCAACCCCCATAAGGATCATCTGGAAGAGAAGAAGCTCCAGGCTTTCACAGGAAGGATTTTCTTTTTGTCTTTGAGCGAAAACTCAAATCAACCAACTGAGATGGGGAAGGTTATTCTTTCAATTGTTGCCATTGTTGCGTGCTTGGTTGCAGGTGAGTATCTGAGATGTGATTTAATCCTTGCTCAAAGTTTAATACATTGGGTACTAAACACAAAATCTTACTAAGTATTTTTCATCTAGTTTCTACTGCAAGTATCTTAGAAAACTTGAAATAAATCAAAACTAACTGGCAAGTAAATTTTTAGCCACATGTAAGAGCTTGTTTTAAGTCAATAATTCCTGAATATTGTTGAAAAAGTACGAGCTCCATTGAAGGATTATTTCACTTACGACATGGGAAAAATGTCTTGTTATAAGTTTAATAATCTGTCAATGAAACAAATCCATTTTAAAATCAGTATTAAGGAATTATTGACTTAAAACAAGCTCCTATTTATTGCTGAAAAAATACTTGTAAGTCAGTTTTGTCTTATTTCAAGTGTACTAAGATATTTGCTCTAAAAACAAAACAGTGTGGTGTATTTGAGCCTGAACATCATTTCTGAGAAAACTTTTCTTAACATGTCAACATTTAGCCTCAACATTTTATAAATGTTTTTTTTTTTATGAATAATTAGCTTAGTAAGAATAATTAGAATATAAAAGTATATTTCCAAGAAGTCTCGATTTTTTTACAAACTTATTTTCACTGGCAAACATCTTGGAATATAAAGATCAACACATGCTGACAAGGTCAAAAATACACCTGTGTTACTTGTATTATTAAACGACCCACACCAACTACATCTGACTTGAGACAGATATCTTTCTAATCTGTTTTATCCAAAAGTATTAACACCTAAAAAAAACAACAAACAAACAAATAACAGACAAGTAGCAGTGTGTATTCAGTCAGAAATCAGAAACAATTCAATAGCAGAAAACCTTATTGATTAGACTTATTTCAACCCAAATTAATTTATGTCAGAAAAGTGAACTAGTCTCACCTAATATTCTACTTCTTGTTTTAGTGTAAATATGTGAGTACACTTGAAACAAGACTAAACTGACTTACATGTAAGTTTTTAACAATAGGAGCTTTTTTTTAAGTGAATAGCTGCTCCTTACTTATGAAAAAAGTATTAGTTTCACCACCAACTGGCACTGCGCCGTTTCCTAGCAACCCTCGCCAAGTCCAGCCCGTCGCCTAGCAACCCAGTTCTAGTTCCAACAGCAGATTTTTTTCCACTTATAACACTATTTTTCTCATGGTTTAAGTGAAAGAATTTGCCAATGGAACTAATCCTTTTATCGTCTATAAGGACTTATTGACTTAAACAAGCTTTTATGTCTTTCTGAAAAGTTATTTGTAAGTTAGTTTTGTTTTATTTCAAGGGTAGTAAGACATTTGTACTAGAAACTAGACCAAAAATACGTGGTAAGATTTGGTCTTTTTGCAGCAGCAGTACACAAGCAGTGAATGCAAAGCATTCCTTTATTTTGAGTCATTTTGCTGTAGTCGAGCTGAACACAAATGTGCATTTATCATTGTTCCTCCTGGTAAATTTACTTTTTGTTTGTATTTTCAGTGGAGTCCCTGACCTGCAACAGCTGCCTCTTTAGTGTGGTGGGTTTCTGCGTGAAGCCGTCTACTGAGAAGTGCCTCGCCAACGTGACCCAATGTTACGCTACAACATTGAGTAAGTAGTTGTCTGAAAATTTCCCACGGCGTAGCGATTGCAGTTCAACTGTTTGCATTTCTGGCAGTCAGGCAAGTATTTCCAGTTTCACAAAGTTTCCTAGCAGGACAGTAAGGACAAAAAAGAAAGGTTGGGGAAGCGGAGAGGAAAGTTTTCAGCAGAAAACGCAGTAACATCTCTTGTTATCAATTAGGCTATGTTCACACTGCAGCCTGAAGTGACCCAATTCGCTCTGTATCTGATCTTTTCATGACAGTCTGAACAACACAGATCTGAGTTTCTTCTAAAGTGACCAGCCACTTGGGTATCCAATATGCATCTGATCTTTTCATACGTGACCTGAATCTGAACTGGCAGGTCGCGTTCATCCTACATTTGTCAACATTGATACTCGACAAACGTATCATTAATACTCCTGGTCAACAACCAGGACAGACTAAAATGAGGACTAAGTTGTTAATGTGACAACTTCAAAACCGTAAGATACGATCCATGTTTACTTCTGAACACTGAGGTATTCTTCTTCTTGGTAAAACACTGAGGACGCTCTTTACGAGTGATGTTATTGCACCCTGTACTGTGCAGGACACTTCCAGGTTGTTTACGGTTTATCAGAAGCCACATATATTTTTAGAAGTGTGAATAACCACGCCAAAAAAATCAGATTAGACAAAAAATCTGAACTGGGTCACTTCAGGTTGCAGTGTGAACGTAGCCTTATTCTTCACTGTCTGATGTATCTCGATCATTTCTTTACAGTGTTTCCCAATGTCACCAACTTCAATGGTTTTGGCTTTTATGGCTGTGCTACAAACAACGCAACCTGTGGTTTTTCAACCACTAGCACTTTCCTGGGCGCTGCTTACACATTCAGTAACACCTGCTGTGAGACAGATAACTGCAACACCATCGCTGTCAGCGGAGCCACAACGACCAAGATGACCTTCACTGCTGCCATCCTTGTCTCTGTGTTGGGAAGCATGTTGTAATGAGTTTACAAAGAACTCCCAGCTTCTTCTCCTTAAACTCATTTGTGCAATTTAGAAATGTTTCAACATTTTATTTGAAAAAAAAGAAAAAAAGAAAGCCTGTTTGAAAATAAATCAAACACTGAAGCAAAACCTGGTTTGATTCACAGATGCCAACGTCATGGCAGCTGACCAATGAGATGTTTCATAGAAACATTGAGTTTCAACATACTTTATGATGATGTTTTGCTTTGTAATTCTCTAAAATCAAACTGTTTTCATCTCTGCAGCCTCTTAATTACACGAATGTAAATCAATAAAATCAGAGTAAAGACGTCTGTTGGGTCCATGAGTCATTCATCAGCTACACAAGATTATCTAACAACTTAAGTCCCACTGAGATTAAGTTTTTCAAGAAAGACCTGATCAACAACAGCAGCAGCACAGCGACAACAACAGTACATTTCATAAAACTACAGATATGAAAACACAAGTAAAGTACAGCAAGCATAAAACAATAAAGAGCAGACACACCCATTAAAGTAAAACTACAACCTTCCTGATATTTTATTTTACTTAAATAAGCAATTTAAGTAAAGTCAAGTCAACAAAAATAGTTCCTACTAAGAGACATTTTCCTAAGCTCTCCTAAAGACTTGCAAAATCAAGTTCCAACAGTTGTGACACTGGAAGTAATGCATAAAAGTGTCAGTCTCTCTCCTTCCTGTCAACTTATTTAAGTGAATATAACCAAGACGTAACATTATTCATACTGCAGTTTAATAAATCCTGTTTGAAAACTCACTAACTTTTAATTTGAGTCTCATTGGGACATTTATGTGATCATGTTTCCTTATTTTTAGATAGTTTGTTAGATTCGATTTTATTCATCTCACTTTATCTTTTGCCTCTTCAAATGTTAAACCAACCATTTCCACTACGTTTACGATTTTTCCTCTCAGGTTCTCTGATACAAATCTGATTAAAACTATTTAATGTTTTTAGATGGTGGCAGTTTTTCTGTGATACTCTGGTTCCCTCTAGTGGTAATCAGACAAACTGTTAGCATCAGCAAACAGAGACAGAATCATATTAATTAAAACTGAATCCATGAAGATTATATTAAAGACACTGCGATTTCTAGCACATAAACCTCAGACCACCCTGAAGCTACCCTCCACACAATGGGACATGAAACTTTTCAAAGGTTAATAAAATGTTTTTTTTTTTCTGAAACTGGACAAACACAAACCCAAACCATAAACCAGACTAAATCTTCCAATTATTATTAAAGATTCAAAATTATTTACTTAACTATGAACCCTGTCACTACGGCCAAAACAAGAAATGATCCTAGTCAAACTCAATGTTATTTTTAAGATTGAACATTTATTTTATTGATTTATTGCATTCAGGGTCAAATACTTAGGAATATCTGTAGAATGAGAATAAATCAAATCTAAATACATTGTTAGGAGACAAATCTAGTCTCTCTTTGTCATGACGTAATGTTTCCTCCTGGGGCAAAACCTGATGTGAACAATAGTTTTCCTGATTGAAACTGGATGCTTTTAATCCTTTGTTTCGCTTTTGTTTATCTGGAACAAAGGTCTCGTTATTGCACTGATGACGACTCCTCCGCTGGTTATTTACTCAGATAAAATGATTTCAAAAGGTTTTGTGAAGCTGAAGTTCACAGAGCTTCAAGCACAATGACACAAATCTGCATGAAGGGTTTTATTTGGGTTGCAGTGGTTTTTATTGTGAAGCAGATCTCAGTTTCATAATGTCTGAACAAAAGTTACTTACCCACAGAGTCGCCCCACCGTTGATATAAAATCACTTTCACGCGGCCCTTAAACCTCATTTGATCTAAAACTGCTTTTCTTTACCCTAAAAGATTATTTTTGGATTTTCTTGTTTTTACTTTTCCAGAAAATACATTTTTGTCACAATGAAGAATCTGTTGCTCTGCGTTGTGCTCATGGTGATGGTTGTTACAGGTAAGTCACTTTTTAACAAGAGCCACTAAATGAAGAACCATAAATTTCAAAACATGTATAACTTACACTTTGCTATAAGTAATTTTGTTTAATAATTTTATTATACACCTTAATTATACTACGGAGGACCAAGTCTGCCAAAGCAGAGAGCAAAGAACACAATAAATTAATTATTCTGGCAAATAAAAGAAAACTCTGTTTAAACAATTATTATAATAATTTTGGAATACAGCATAAACTGACATGTTCAATGTAGAATTTACCTGTGTGAATTTTATCAATATTTAAGTTAAACTTTTACTTATACATTATAATAATTTAAACATATTGTTTACTAAATGTTGCCCAAATGGGTTTTTAAATGACTTTTTTTGTTTTTTTATTGAAATAGTAATACTAATAGATGTTGGTTTACTCATCTATTCTTAGGGTTATTCTTAATTTTGGCCCTCTTTGTCCACCATACAAACACTTATACATAATGCAAATACATCAGTTTTACCATTTGACCAAAAAAAAAAAATAAAATAAACAAAATTAAAAAAAAACTTGTATCTTAATTATGCTGATTAAATCTAATATTAGACATTATTCAAGTAACTATGACATAGACTTTAAATATTTAAAGTTTTATTTACATTTTAAAATTTAAATAAAGGTTTACTGATGGGAATATGTGGGAATAATGACCCTCAACAAAAATAATTGTTTTTGCACGTCTATGGTTTATGCTCAGCAAAAATATAATACTTTTCTGCTTTACACAGGCTTTTTTTTTTTTTTTTGCTACTATAATTTTGTGAGCTCATACACATAAAAAAATGTATGGTGTAAAAAATTTTTTATCAAAAATGCCGAGTAACTTTCATTTTACCGCAACGAGTTCACCACATTTTGCGTTTCTAAGTAAAAAGTATATCTGAGATTGTAAATAGTCCACTTATCTTTTCTTATTTTTATTTCCAGCTTGATTATTTATTAGTAACGCAGAAGGTTTTATATTTTCATCATAAAACCTGCAGCTTTTACAAATGAAGCCTTTCTTTGAAGAAAAACGGCACTAAACAGTCTTTAAAGATGACAATATTAGACTTTCTCAGCGTGTATGAGGCGTATTTCTCTCTAAATCTGCTTTCGTCTGTTGTTTACAGCCGATTCTTTGAGCTGTAACTCCTGCAAAGTGGGCTTCAGAGGAAAATGCCTTCTCTACTCCAAAGAAACCTGCGCCTCAGACAAGGCCAAGTGCTACACTGGAGACTTGGGTGAGTTTCAGCTGAATTCATCCGGTTGTTGAAAGAGGAATCTCTGGTATCTGTGTAACTCTTGTAAAGTTCATCTCAGATCCAGTAGCTTCACTACTTCACAACAGACACACTCAGGTTGACTTCACTTATTCTAACAAAACAGGAATTCAAAATAGTGGTTAACAAAAGTCCAGCGGTTTCTCACCTGAGTGAAGTTGCCCCCCCCCACCATCTTCATATCAGGCGAAATGGGTGTCAATTAACTCGACTACGTTTGTGCAGCAAATATTTTCGTTTGTGCTGCTTTGGCTTTGAAGATATGAATGAAAGGTTAAAGGTCAAAAGGTTAACCATTCCCCCCACTTTTATGAAATCAGACAAAATTGGTATCAAACATTAGCACAAATGTAGTCGAGTCACAACTTCGTCTTGACCTATGGGCCCATTTTTCTGATCAACGTAAACATAAAGTGTGGCGACGTTTGAAAGCGGGCTTCTTTGTTTGGGGCAGAAGATAAAGTTCTTGATGACAATCAAACCAACCTGGAATGATGAGTTTCTTTGTTATCAGTCAAAAGTGGAATGCAGGAAACCAGACTGCTAACAAAGACCAGGACATCTGGAATAATGTTATTTAAACATTTGACATGTACACATTTGACATAAGACTAGAGGAAATGTTTGGCTGGAAGGCAGCATTCCAGGAACAAAACCTAGAATGCCAAAGAATAAGCACGGAAGGGGAAGTGTCATGCTTTGGATGATCAGGTAGTCGTTATAAAGTCCATCATGAGTCCATTTTTAAATTAAATTTAGCTTGAAACAGAACTCATCTCTCCAACATGACAAAGTCCCAAAACACACCAACACCAGGCTTAGTCAAAGCCCCGTTTTTCTTTGTCAGATATTGTGAGCAGAAGTTGAAGGGGAAGAAAGCATTTTATCTTCTGTTCTTCGGTTTCTCTAGATTAGGACGTGATGTCTGCTATCTTGTAGCATACTTCATGTAGTCCTTTTTAAGTGATTTGTTGACTTTAAATGTCACAGTTTTATTTAACAAGCGTGTTCCCATAGGGTCCATTTGTTTTGAATAATTTTCTTTGCTTTTTTACTGAAGTTATCTCCGAGTGTGACATTGAAACAAAAAATAAAAAAAATTATTTTAACGACTATTTTAACTGTTAAAAATGTCTTATTTTTGTTTTCAGTCTTTAACATCACTGATATGATGAGCTTCCACAGTCGAGGATGCTTTTATGGGAGCCCCTGCAACGTTTCGGAGAAAGGAAGTCTCCTGACAGCCGGGTACACAATGACAAGAGTCTGCTGCGACGGCGACAACTGCAATGGAGCCACGTCTGTCCAGCTCACTGTCACTGCAGCTCTGGGTGCTGCCGCCACAGCTGTTTGGAGTCAGCTAAACTTCTAGAAACAATAACAAGTAGTCTTTATACTTTATGCAAAGTTCTTATACATGTAGGGAATTTGAATAACAATTTATTTGCTCTTTATTAAGTATTCATGTAATAAACATATTGTGAAATTTTCACTGAAAATAGGATTTTTCTAGTTTGCATGCATTTACTGAGTAAAATAAAATTTGACTTGAATGGGAGTTTCACTTTCGTTGAAGATGGTAATCTGAGTTGGGAGGAAAGTAGTGCAGGACTTCCTCCTCTCGTTGACATAAAAGCCCACAGACCTGGTTCATCTTCATCAGTCCTTCCCACCGTTTCTTCTCTCTTTTGCTGACGCATCTTGGGAATCTAGACGTGTTTTAAGTCATTTACTCCTTCCTGTTGATTTGCAAACATGAAGAACTTCTGGACAGCTCTGATCGCATTCAGCGCCCTGATTGCAACAGGTAACATTTTTTTATTATACTACAGAAAAAAAGCATTTTAGTCAATATATATTTTCCACTATTTTATTCTGTTTTAAGTGACAATCAGCATCTGGCAGAAAGTCATAAGAGATTATTACTACTATCAAAATAAAGAATGGTTCATTGCAAATCAATTAATTTTTCACCTAAAACAATTATCAGACTCTCACTTAATTTCTAAACAATAATATTTTTATTTATTTTAAATATTCTCTTTATGAACATGACAAATAAAAAGAGACCTAGTACAAAACCTTGGGGTACTCCTTTCTAGATAAAGTTATATCTTTAAGATAGGTTGTTGTTAGACATTTAAGTTAAATGAGGTGATCTACAGTGTCAAGAGCTTTAGCAAAATCTAAAAAAGGAAAGGTTTTTTGGAATACAAAGGAGTGAGAGGGGGCTACATAGTTTACACATCATTGTTTATTAATCAGATGGCCTAATGATGAATTATGAGCATACTGAGAGTGAATTATATTGTCATTAAAGCAAGAAATCCAGTTAGGATAACTCCAAGCTTCTGCAAAACAGTACAGTCTCAACTGTGGCAAAAATACAAAAATAAAATAAAGCACATAATACTCACTCAGCTGCTGATTATTTCTTCATAGACAAAATCTGTCCTCCTCTCTTTGTGCGGGAACTTCAATGACCGTCATAGATTTATTTATTTTAGTTACGTCAACAAGTCCTTTTCTATGGCCTGTTCTTTGTTGTATCCTTGGCAGAACCTTGGCAGCCATTTAATCTGCAATGCGCCGCTAGCAACAGAGACCGGCTCCAAGTCCATCTTGAAAAAGATTTCTAATTTTGCTTGATATCAAATCAGTTTCTCAATCTTCGTCAGCCATTCTGTGTTTAAAATAAAAATAAATTTACACATATAATGAGCAGCGCAGGTTGCAGGCAAAAACTTGCTAGCTAAACTTTTGACTTTAGAAAGTCGCTCTGATCCTCCAATCAGATCACTGCAGGCCTTCGAGCAAGCTGATTGGTTAAAAGAACAATTCTGAAGGCTCAGGGCAGATTAGGTTGCTCTTAGCAACAGACAGATACTGAAATCTAATTGGACGGAACATCAAAAATCCACGCCAGAATGTACGGGAAGCAGCACAGTCAAGAGACACGTGATAATAATAATAAAAAAGAGAATAGACTATTGAACGTAAATCAACATTTAACCGAATAAACATTATAAATTAGGATGCAGATATATGTTAGCGACTCTGATCATGTTTCATTATCATGTTCTGAACAAATGATCGTTCTGTTGATGTAGCTTTTTCTTGGTTGTCACTGAAACTGTCTATAATCGAAAACATAATGTAAACAATGAGATGCACACATCACTTATATGTATCTTGTATTTCTGTTTTCTAAACAGCACAACTCCTGACATGCCAGACGTGTTCAGTGGCTGTATTTGGCAGCTGTGTGCTTGGGAAAGGGGTGGTCACATGTGCAACTGGAGAGAGTTGCAGCTTCTCAGAAGCAAGTAAGTATAAATCTCTGAAAGAGACGCCATACTGTCACAGATTATTTATAATAAAGATGTTGTGTAGAGCCTTCTTCAGTGTTTCAAAAAAATCTTAAAGTGGTTTTATAAAAAAATATATATATATAAACATAAAAGTTATATTATAGATGTATCTTTTTGTAAAAAAATTTAATTACCCAAATTATTTACTTATTCAATAATTAATTATAACAAGTGCGTAATTATTTATTTAAATATTTGTTGACTTATTTGTGTGTTTATTTGTTATTTCGTAGAGTAACAGCAGTACTGGTTGCGTTGGTGTGATAGATTGAAATATCCCACGCCTGTTGTTTAACGTTCTGATTTCTGTTTTCCGGCACCCTTAGGCTTCCCAGTGGAAGGGTCGCCCACTCTGTACAGCCGGGGCTGCGTGGCCAACACGACCTGTGGAGCCACAGTCAATGGCACCATCATCGGTTTTGAGTTCAGCAGCAAATACTCCTGCTGCACCACAAACCTGTGCAACGGAGCCTCAGCTGTTCAGCTCTCCCTGACTGCCGGCCTCTGTGCCGCCATCTTGTCCTCGCTGTGGGGATTCATTTAGTTCAACATGAAACCTACAGATTTACATGTGTTACTCCTCTGATTTTTTTTCTTTTTCTCCTCCTTTTTCTATTATTATTTAAAATTTTATGCATTAAATGAAGTTTTAACTAATCAATGTTATTCTCCCCTTGGAGCAGATGGAAAAACAGAAATGCACAAATCTATAATATTGTTCTAAGAGGCTTCCTTATTATGGTTAATAAAGTATCATATCTCAACAAACATGGATGCTTTGTGTTCATTGACTTTGAACATTTCACAGTTCAGCCATCTATCTAATTTGTATTGACAATTATAATGACTGATTTCACTTTCAGAATATTTGAGTTTACCTGCTGGAAAAATGTTCATTTTAGATTAACTCACAACCTTACAAGAGTATTTGCCTTCTTTGTGAAACTAAATGAACATTTATGAATTTTTGTATACTTTTTTATCTTCTACCATCTTAACACAAATGTGTTCTGACTGAACAAGTATTTACTAATCAAACAAAGGGATCTGTGCGTCCTCTAGTTTTCCTGAAGTAAAATATTTTAGAGGAAGACATTTTGTTTTCTTCACAAAACTTCCTCAAAGTTGCGAAAGAAACAAAACCTGATGATCCTCCTTCTTATCAGTTGTCCTGTTCTTGTGTTTCGACCTCAGTTTCTCCTTGGTTCACGTAAACTAAGGCAGCTGAAAATCTGAGTCAGTAATATATTTATTTTACAAAGGTTTCTTTTTATACGCCTGTGAAAAATGAATACAATCTGGAAAGCAGTAATTGGTCTCAGCGCCCTAATTGTGGCAGGTAAGTTTAAAAATATCTCTTATTTATTTTAATAGCTGGTTTTATTAGTCAAATTTCCCTCTGATCTGAGTGATTATAGCCAAACTGAACTGAAACAAACATGACTTCACCGCAAGAAAATACATTTTTATTCACAATCATAAAATTGATGCTTACTCATATTCCCTCTGCTTTTATGTGTACTAAAGTATATATTTTCAAAAGTATTCAAGAGTAAGAATAAAGAGAAAGAATCTTATATTCCCTGTTTATATGCTCAGAATGCAGAAATTATTTGGTAAAAAGTAACTAAAAGCCTTCCCTGGCTTATTTCTTGAAACTATTACATTTACTTGAGTAGCTTTTTTGAAAAAAATTTGCTTTTAGGAGTATTTTTACTTTAATTTTATTTGAGTAATTTTATTTTGAAGTATCTCTACTCTTACTTGAGTTAAATTTCTAGATTTTCTTCCCACTGAATGAAAAACAAACATGTTTTAATCAAAGATTCACCAAAAACAGGCACAAACCTTCAGTTTTTAAAGCTTTATATTGAAAGAAACTAATCTGGAAAAATGTATTTTGCTTGATTTTTAAAATTTTTTGTCATTTTTGTCCTTAAAATACCAAAATTTCCATTTAAAGTTACATCTCTGTGGTCCATCTGATGATGTAATTTTTAAATATGAAATGGTTGATAATTTGATCAATTGCAGTACTTGAGTAGATTTATTTTAATAATATTTTGGGCGGATACTTTTTACTTTTACTTGAGTAAAAATATATTGAAGTAGTGCTACTCTTACTTAAGTACTCTGCTTATTTCCCTCAATTTAGCAAAAAATATGACCAAATAAGTGGACAGAGATATTTAAATTTCTTACATTTCATGCAACCTTATCAACAAAAAGTACATTTACGATTACTTAAAATGATGTACTTTGTGAATGACTGTTTGTTTTCTTCCACAGCGAACTGCCTGACCTGCCGTCAATGCTTTGTTGGCGTATTTGGAAGCTGCTTGTTTGGGAGTGACGCCATTTGCGCTAACTCCACAGAGAGCTGCTACACAGGAGAAGCACGTGAGGAAAACCTCAACAAAGCAAAGTGACCATCTACAGATAATAAGATTACTACATTACCCACATCTTAAGGAACTATGTAGTGGAGCCAGTTATTCTGAGCAGATGTGGGTCGTGATAATTGAGTCCCTACAACATATGGCAGTTAATTAAAATTAATTCTTATTTAAAAGAAACAACAAAAGAAAGTTTTCATGACTCTCATTCCACAGTTGTGGAAACCAATTATTACTCGTATGAACCACCAAAATTGGGCTTTTCTCAGCTGCACAGCAAAACCAAATAATCTTACCAGGTATTTTTGGTCAAGTTTCTACTGCAAGTGTTATAGTAAACTTGAAATAACTTACAAGAACATTTTGAGCAATATATACAGGCTTGTTTTAAGTCAATAACTCCTTAATATTGATGAAAAAGTACTAGTTCCAGTGGCAGATAATTTCACTTTAAAAATGGGGAAAAATGTCTTGTTATAAGCTTAATAATCTGTCAAGGGAACCAGTACTTTTTAAAATCAATATTGAAGAATTAATGACTTAAAACAAGCTCTTTTATCTGGTTGAAAATGTACTTGTAAGTTAGTTTTTGTTCATTTCAAGTTGACTAGACCAAAATACCAAAAATACTTGGTAAGAGTTTGTGTTTTTGCAGTGTGACGACTTTAGAGAGGCAAAAGTTGCTCCATATTAATCTGAAGCAATTTCCAAAGTGTTTAAATTCCCAAATTCTGCAGAGATTCTGCTTTCACACAATGTCTTTCATTTCTGTCAAACGCGCCCTGATTTCACAAAAGTCAATAAATCCTGAAATCACAATTTCTGGATTACAGTGAGGATTCTGGCTTTTTTTTAAACTTTAAATTGGTGTTTTCCAGCTCTAGTTTTACAACAAATATAATTACATTGGAAATGTTTGTTTGATAAATCAGTTTTAACAGAACTCGCTGTTTATGTTCGTTTCAGAGTTCAACGCTACGGGGACGCTGACCCTGCACACCAGGGGCTGCTTGGACTCGGACCTGTGCGGGTTGACGCTGACTGGGTCCGTCCTGAGAGCCGCGTACACCAGCACCTACAAATGCTGCGTCACAGACCTGTGCAATGGAGCCACTTCCGTCCAACTGTCCGCGGCACTCTGGGCTGCCATCTTGTCCCCACTCTGGGGATTCTGGGAGTTGTAGTCTAACATGAAATGCCTCTGTGCTCGCTAATTTTCATTTGTTGATCGTCAGTTTTGTCTTATTTTAGATGTAATCCTTTGTTGGTTTAAGTAAAAAAGTTGCACTGTGATTTCACACTGATCCTCTGTGATTATGATGACCTTCTGATATGATAATTTATTGCTGTAAAAATCAATAAAAGTGAATTTAAGCTCCCTCTCTGGATATTTAGCAACTGTGTTTTCAAATAAGATCCTATCTGAAACTTTCAACTTTCACAACCTATCACAGAATTTGAAATAAAATGTCCATAACACACTAAACACATATAATAATAATAATAATAATAATAATAATAATAATAATAATAATAATAATAATAATAATAATGTATCATTATTACATTAATTACAATAATTATTATTTATTTATAAGTAATATTAAATAATTACTATAATTAACTATTACTAATTGATAATTATTATTGTCAATGTACATTATAATAATAACTAAAAATTATTGTAATAGATGCTAAGTTAAGATTTAATAATAATACTTACATTTTTAATCACAGATTTTCACATTTAATTAAATTTATTTTGGATTAAATAAATCTCACATATCCATTTCTTTATAACTTAGTTGTGTACTTATTATAGATATTTTAAATTAAATAAATTACATTAATATAAAGACTTTTTGTTCTTGTGGATTCAGGCACTTTTGGAACATAATCTTTGACAAGCTAGTATTAGGAACCTGTAAAGGCACAGATAAAACCTATAAGTGTTTGGTGTTTCTGTATATTAAATGTTATTCAAAGTAAGAAGAATATAAGTCAGTAATTACTACTTAAACCCAAAGGAATAATATAGTCAATCAAAAACATCTAGCAAACAAACATCGACAATTTTTTTCATATTACTCTTGGACTGGACAATTTATCTAATTAGGCCCTTAAAGTTAAACAATTTTGAAGAGACACAATTAATCTTTGCGCTCCATCTGGGTGAGGTTTGTTCTCTCTCCCTGATCCAGGCTTGTGGTATGTCCTCTTCACGCTGCCAGCTACAGTCTATTGTTCCCTCCAGATCAGCTGATAAATGTGGCTGCGCCAACATGTCTGCAAGTTATTCTGCAACCAACGACGCCCTCTGGTGCTTCACAAGCCCCCAAAAAGGGCCAGGCTGGTTACTCTGCACTGGAGAAACCACTTTAATAGACATTTAATAGGTTTAAAAAGCCTAATTTATATAGAGAAAAAATTAAAAAGGAGTAAAAATGTATATGACCCCACCTGTCAATCATTGTATTGGATTTGTCTGCAACTCATCTGCTAATGCGAGGAAAATAATAGGAAATTTGTATCAAAGTGGGGAACATGCAACACCTCGAGCATTTACGCAGTGGAAGACAATTTATGCAAGGAACGCAGCCAACCTCACGTCCAGTTGAATGAAACTATGATTGACGGCAACTACAAAGGTAACTGGTTGTAAACATCCTATTTTTTGTCATAATGACACTTATTGATAGTCAAATCAAAGTTCAATAAGTGGATGTCTTTATGATTGATTTTTTGTGTGTAACTATGGCAACATGAAAACATGTGCTGCTGTAACTGCGGTATTACATTCAAGCAGCGTCCTATGCTGTTTATTTTCAAACATTTTTCTGAAGGTAGATTTTAACAAGCCAGTATTATTTAAGCCATTGCTCACCCGTTTTCCACGTTCAAAATGTGTCCGACAGCGTTCACACTCACATCCAAGAGAATTTGTATCCCTCATTCTTCCTCTGGCTCTAACATTGATTTCTCTGTTGTTTCCTGATAATAACCTTACAACCTGATGTAGGACTCATTGGAGGATTTTCTTGCCTTTTGTTTTTTCCTCCTAAGAAAAGCAAAATCTGAGCCTAGAAACCAACCAATTTAAATGAAAATCAAAATTTTTCGAAAGAACATGGGGTCTTTATTTTGTACCGGTCATAAATATAGTAAAAGCTAATTTAAGGCGAGGAAGGTGTGTGTTTGAAGTCATGTAAAGATTTAAGAAAATTCACAATGAATTCCAACTTGAGCAGCAATTTCCAAGTTTAAAATTATTAAAGTGTTATGCTGTTTAATGCTTGGACTGATTAAATCCAATTAAAAATGCAATGAATGGTAAAGTATTTAATAAGTACTAATGCAATGTCTATGGATGCTTCCTGATTCCCAGTGACATTGCTACTTCTGTTTTCTTGTCATATTTTTTGCATCAGATTTACTAAATTAAATGTTAATTCAAATCAATTATTAAACCAGCTCTGCCTGCTTCTCATATATACTGACAATACAACGTGATAAACGTAAAAAAAGAGAAAAAAGTATAAATTAATCATTAAATAAGTCAATTAATTGGCTAAAATGATTTAAAAAAAAGTTTAAATTTAAATGCAATAACTATGACTCAACATGTTCGTCTTGGAGAAGCTTTACTAATTGTGCTGCTGGAACAAAACAGAGTTTAAAAACGGGGTTTCTTAACTCCTTGATGTGATGCACTTCCGGTGCACCGGAAGTGTAGCGCCTCCGGCTACCACGAGGGGGAGTCGCAACCCTGCCTCCTTAAAAAAAACAGATGCATTGGTCCGAACTGGCCTGCAGATGGAGAGAAGAGCTCTACATATAATAAACTAATTTATTTAGGGGTGTTTAGCATTTTTACATAAATATTAAACAAGTTTAGCTTTTTTTAGTCTCCCCCCTATCATTTAAAGTAAAATATGAACGTTTTGTGTTTGATAAAAATAAGCAAAACGACCCATAAAGTCCACAACAATAAGCCACAGGTGACCTTTTTTTTTGTTTCCGCATAACATAATCCAGAAACATTTTGAAGAACGTCGCTGTAATTTTACCGACTTTCTGGCTTGAACTCGGTCTCTTCTCGCACTCCTGTATTTCTTCCACCTAGTTTCTCTTCATGCAACTTTCTGCACGGGCTGCGCAGCAGGAAGTGGAGGCGCAGCTTTCATGATGATGATGATGATGATGATTGTGTCGCTGCTGCAGTGCAGACCCTGAACGTGGAGGAGGAAACCAGCAGCAGCAGCAGCAGCGCGGACAGAAAACTTTCAGCACTGTAAGATTTGGATCTTTTCAGATTAAGTTTTAGAGCTCTCTCTCTCTGTCTCTCTCTGAGGGGAGAAAATGGCTTTGTGCGGCATTTCCGCTGCTTGTGCGGCCGCCACATTGTCACGTTAGTCGGTTTGTGTCGGGGATTTGTCGTAGCGGAAGATGTGGGCTGAGCTGCCCGCCTTTCCGCTGCTGCTTTTCGCCTCTCTCTCAAAACTTCACTCAAACTTCTTGTCCTCTGTTTTTGCTCCTGCAGAGGTGTTCACCGGGTGAAGATGAGCGACGCAAACGAGCCCAAAATTGAGCTTTTCGTGAAGGTAAGCGGCAGCGACGACAGCCAGCACACCCAGGGAGCGGCGACGGGTTCATGGAAAGATTTGAGTTTATAAAAGGAGACCTGTGTTTGTCTTCATGTCACTCATGACTCACCGCGGGTCATAAACCCCTGTAATCTCATTAAAAGCACATTAAGACAACAGGCGATGGGTTTAAATTGAAGTTTATTCCTCTCCATAATGACTCCTCTGTATGAACATGCGCGCCGCCCTGCACTTTTTCCCTCCACCGCAGTGAAAGATGCTGTTGTAACTTCTCTAAAGTCACATCCTGAGCCGCACTTTCACACATCTGATGGCCTAAAGGTCAATTAAAAAGTGCCTATACATGCTATGTGTCTTTAAATGTTTTCTCTGGATAAAACATCCACTATTTTTGTATCTGCTGGCTTGGTTTGCATTATTTCATATATGAGAATCTGTTTTCAGTTGAATAAGTACAGATGGCATGAAAGGTTCTGTAAATAAGTAAACAGCTGATGACAGGATGTGTTGGTTTTGGTTTATGTGCTCAAAATATTTGACCTTGAAAAAATTGAGTTTAAGAAAACATTTTCAGCAATCTTTTCAATTTAAAAATAAATTTTTACCCCTGCTGCTACAAAATAAAACCTCTCCATAGTCATGAAAAGACAGATTTATTTTATATACAACTAAGAGGCCTCTGTACTGAACCACATTGAAAACCTCCTGGTTTTCCCACTAAATATTGATTTCTGAGTTAAAACATTAGTGTTGTTGTTTCTAAATGAATGTTAACTAGTTTTCTTTGTATTATTTGAGGTCTGAAAGCTGCATCTTTTTCATTATTTTGACCGTTTCTAATTTTCTGCAAATAAATACAAAACTTTTGTTTGTAACTTCAGAGACATGTTATCAGTAGTTCATAGAATTACAGAACAATGTTCATTTTACTCAAACATACACCTATAAAAAGTAAAATCAGAGAAACTGATCATTTAAAGTGGTCTCTTACAGAGCTGCATATGTAATTGTGCACTTAATTTATAGTTTTATCTTGAAATCTATGAAAGTTCAAATAAAATTGTGTTTTTAATTTTTAGATTGGAGAACAAAGTGAAGTATTTAAATTTTTACAAAAGATGGAAAAACCTCTTACGTAGTAAGATGAGGTAATTCCTTCAGACAATAACAAGTTTCCCCCTGATTGCAATTTTTGCTTCATCAGATCTTTAGAAATGTTTTCACAAATTATAATCTCTGGACATTTTTCAATCTGGATTTTCATTTTTAGTGTAATGGCTTCTTCCTCACTGAGCAGCTTTTCAGGCCATGTTGGTGCAGAACTCGCTCCACTCATTCCTGTTTCACTCTACACATTTAGAACGTCTCATTTATTTAAACTGTGTTCTGGTCTTAGCAAATCATCTATGCTTTTATTTTGGTAAAGATACAAAAAGTGATTATTTTCCCATCTCATTAATCAATACTTAAAACACACTTTCTCCATCTTATAAGTAAAATAGTTGTAGTGATATAGAGCTTGATCAATTTGCATTTTTACAGAATTTGCAAATCATCATGAGCAAATGGAAAATGTGCAGTATTTAAAATAAAAAGCTGTTTTAATAGGAGTCAGTAGGAGATAAATTGCAATTAGTTTGAAAGATTAAAACCTCATCAAATTTTAGGTCAATTTAATCAACACAGAGAAAGTTAATATAATATAAAGTTTAAATTTCCCAGAATCCATTGGGTTAGGTAATTAAAATAAGGAAATATGCATTTTTAATTACACTGCTTTGCTTTTATTTTCTTTTCAAACCCTGTAAAGTCTTGTGTAACTAAAATCTTTACGAGGAACATGAACCACAATAACCTGTAAATGTTTTACTTTCTCTGCTTGTTGATGTCAAACACCTGGCTTTATGAAAAGAAACAAATCTCGTTTTGCAGGCAGGAAGTGATGGTCTGTGCATCGGCAACTGTCCGTTCTCCCAGCGTCTCTTCATGGTCCTGTGGCTGAAAGGAGTGGTTTTCGACGTCACCACAGTGGATATGAAGAAGTAAAGAACCGCCCTCATTTGTGTTTGCTTTTATTTGATCCTGTGCATGTTGCTGCTGGTACAACAGAGACATTTATATTGTTGACCTAGACTCCAAAAACACAAAGTTTTACCAAGTATTGTTGGTCTAGTGCACAATGTCTGGTGCATAATGTCTCACTAAACTTGAAATAAGACAAAACTAACTTACAGGTAAGTTTTTAGCAAGAAATAGGAGCTTGTTTTTAGTCAACAATTCCTTATTGTTGTTTTAAAGAGGTATTTGTTCCGTTTTGCCCTTTATTATAAGAGAAATAATCTTCCAGTGGAACTAGAACTTGGTTGCTAGGTGACGGGCTGGGCTTGGCTACCGTTGCTAGGTGACAGCCCCAATGGCAGTTGGTTATGGAACCTGCACTTTTTCATCAATACTAAGGTATTATTGATTTAAAACAAGCTCTTACGTCTTTCTGAAAAGTTACTTGTAAGTAATTGTATCTTATTTCAAGTATAGTACGATATTTGGACTAAAAACCGAACCAAAAATATTGAACCAGCGTAGCAACCTGAGAAAACCCCAAGTTTTAAAAAGGTGGTTCACACTCGTGACAATTGGTACAATATCAAGAGTCACGAAAACTTTATTTTTCTGGTTCTTTTGAAAAGAAACCAACATTATTTAGCTAATTAACTGTTACATGTTTGTGAAACTCAATTATTTTGACTCATGTCTGCTCAAAATACCTTAATATTAAGGAATTATTGACTTAAAACCAGCTGAAAAGTTACTCTGAAGTTAGCTTGAAGTACACTAAGATAATTGCACTAGAAACTAAACCAAAAATACTTGGTAATGTTTTGTGTTTTTGTCGTATAACTCACTGGCCAAAAAAGAAAAAGAAAAAGAAAAACTACTTGCGAAGGTCGCAGCCTATCATCGATGAGTTTGTCCAATCACCCAGTAGCGTGAAATAAGAAAGAAAGCAGAGCGTTGGGTTATGGATTAACTGTGTGCGTTTTGGTTTTTCTTCTTCCTCTCAGGAAACCAGACATCCTGAAGGATCTGGCTCCTGGAGCTCAGCCTCCCTTCCTGCAGTACGGCAACGAGGTGAAAACCGACACCAACAAAATCGAGGAGTTCATCGAGTCGACGCTCTGTCCTCCAAAGTAACCACTGACCTTCACTTGTTCTGTTAGGACGTAATTTTGTTCTGAATGTTTGAGCTGAAATGATATAAAGTGATCATTTAAGACAGATCCTGGTTATAGTAACCGTAGTCTCTTTGGATAAATCACTGCCCAGATCTTAAGTCATGCTTCTGACAGACTTTCTATTAATATTTTAATTGATGAATAGGTTTTTGTTAAGCTTTTGGAAGCTATTTTTTAGTTTTTAAAGTTTATTAATACTAGTTTAGACCTGGAACTGTTACTATTTTATGCTGAAACTATACGCTATAGACAATAATATGATGTTTTGAGACCATTTTCATGTAATATATGGCATAATAATGCATGTACACCTAGACCAGTCACAATTACAAATGTTAGTGGACAATAAATTGTCCCTGAATTTATTGCGACAAACGATAACATTGTTGTTTTGAGATCATTTTCAAATAATATATTGATAAAGATATAATACGACAGAGAAATTTTAATTTTGTGCAGAACTCTCCACATTTTAAATTTCTAAAATAAAACAATCAAAACAATGCAATACATAAAAAACACAAATACAAAATTACCCTTTAAAAAATATTAATGATCAACCTAATTTTAAGTTATTGTGTGGTTAATTGATTAATTGAGACAGTGTTAGCCTCAGAATAATTAAAAATACAGCATAAAAACTTTGAAACATCATCAGAAAACCTGAAAAAGAAAAGTAGAAGAAAGAAGTGTAACTTCTTGGAAACGAAATTAGAAGCGATCTTAAAAACTGCAGACATGTCTAAATTGATTAAAATAAATTATTATGGAGCTGTTAGCTGCAGCTTAGCTCTTTTTTATTTAGCCATTTCTTTTGATTTTTTATTTTGTTGTTTTTTGAACGTAACCACCATCTGTTTTTCCAGATATCCCCGTCTGGCGGCTCGTAATCCGGAGTCCAACACAGCAGGAGTCGATATCTTCTCCAAGTTCTCTGCTTACATCAAGAACTCAAACCCTCAGACTAATGACAGTAAGCATCAGAAATAACGATGACATCGCCACAGGAAAGCAAAACGCTGAAGTCACCATGTTAATCTTAGGCTATAAAAGAAGAACCCAGCATGGAGGGAGCGTCTGTTAATAACATTACAGTTTTAGCAGCGCTACGTCAGCGTGAATAGCGCACATCCTCTTAATCTCCCCGCTTGTTCTTTGTGTCTGTTTGCTCTCAGATCTAGAGAAAGGCCTCATTAAGGCTCTGCAGAAGCTGGACAACTACCTCGGCTCCCCACTTCCTGAAGAGATCGATCAGGACGCCGCCGAAGAGGTCACTTCTTCGTCACGCCCCTTCCTGGACGGCCAGCAGCTCACCCTGGCGGACTGCAACTTGCTGCCAAAGCTGCACATCTTGAAGGTAATCTTCTCAGTGTGCAACGTTTATCCTCACCGCGGTTTTCCTGATCCCTGCCACTCAATCGGATCCTTTTTTTTATTTTTTATTTACCCTCAGGTGGTGAGTTTGAAGTACAGAAACTTCACCATCCCAGAGTCTCTGACTAACGTCTCGAGGTACCTGAACGCAGCGTACTCCAGGGAAGAGTTTAGCGCTACCTGTCCTGTCGACACAGAGATCCTCATGGCGTATTCATCTGTAGCGAAATCTCTGAAGTAGGACAGCGATAGGCCTGTTAAAAGTAAAAAAAAAACAAATCCACACAGACATCAGTAATCAAATATTTACTCTGCAAACAACCAGGATCTGTTTCCCTGCTGACGGGTGTTTCCTTTAAGCTTTGTTTACCTTTTGATACGCAGAATGCACACACCCACAGGTGGGTCTTTGTATTTATTCTCTACTTTAGCCAGGATCGGTTACATCAGCAGGGAGGCGAGGGCCGAGTCTAGATCAGTGGTGTCCAAACTTCTTCCACCGAGGCTCAAAATGAGCCTTTTCTGTCCATTAAACAACCTAAAAATTATATTATTATGAATGTTTTCTCCTTTACCTGCACAACAATGAATTGAACAAGTCAATTTTTTTTTATCAAAACCAACTTTAGAATGAAATTTGCCTTAATGTTTATATTTATTTAACTTTTTGAGCCAATTATTTTCTATTTTGTTGGTCTGTAAATTTGTAAAAACAAAATTTATTGTGTTTTCCATTTAAGATATTAACTTGCTATGGAAATATCATCTTAAAATGATTTTAAAAAGTGTCTATCTCATCCCAAATTTTTTTTAAACGCAGTGCGAGCCACACAAACTCATTCCAAGGGCCACAAATGGCCCCCTCGCCGCACTTTGGACACCCCTGGTCTAGATAATACAGGACAAAATCAAACTGTTGCTTTCAGGAAGGCTTGCATTTTCACACACCTTTTTTTAAACAAAAGCCTTTCCGTTTATGTTTATTCACCTGCTTCATTGAACTTTAACCTCAGAACAGAGCCGGTTCCAGCTTTTCTTTGGTATTTGGGCAGAATAACAATTTGGGGCTCCACACTCTCACCTAATGCCACTGTTTGCTGCTATTCTCAGCAGAACAATGTTTTACTTTAACTTTAGGCTGGTAAAAGACTTTATGATAACCTTTAAGAAATAAAATAATATGGGTTTAAAAGAAGCATATAAAATGGACATGTATACTAAATTCATATTTTTATATGTTTTTGTACTTCCCTACTGCCTCCAAAATCAACCCAAGCTCTCAAAAGCCATCCAGATGGTTTTTGGCTATGGGAAATTGGTAGAGTTGGTCCATTGGTAAACTGCAAACACTTTTACTTTAAACTACAGGAGAAAAAAAACACATGCCTGATTACAACTTCAAAATGGACAGTCGTTTAATTTTTCCCCTCTTTATTTTTCTTCCAGTGTTTTCTTAAGATTAATTATTCCAACACATCCAGATTAAACCGTTTTAGTCTCTCGTCATTTTTTAGGGAAGTGATATTTGCATACCATTTTGTGTTTTAATCACAGGTGTTTCCCACAGACTTTATCACAGAGGAAACACGGCTTTTCATGATTCAGAAAAGGTTTGCATTCATTATGGAACAGAGGAAAACATCGAGCCGGCGCTGAAAGCAGTTCAACAGGAAACCGTTTCAATAGACGCAGGCTTCCTCTTTCTGCCCTCCCACAGCAAGCGTGAAGGATTAGTCAAGATTAGTGAGCTTGTTTTGTGATCCGCTTTCAAGGCCTCTAATTAATAATTACATGAATGGAAGAGAGACTGTGAGCATAATCCAGCTTTTCACTTTGAAAAGCTAGATTTTCAAAGTGCTAATCATAAAAGGGACAGAAAAAAAGGGAATTTTGTTTGAAAGGATATAAATTAATGTAGATTTTTAGGCTTTTTGATTGCTTCAAAAGACCATAACCACTCCCTGTTTTCTTTTTAATTGAAATCGACTAAATCAAAATTAAATTAATACTTGAAATATTTTTTGCTGTGGTAGGATTTGTGGTAAAATAAAGTAGAACCAGTACATTACAATCAAATCGTAGTATTTTTTTTTTCCTAAGGTTATCATAATGTTAGAATTTTACAGTAACCCATACCTAATTAAAACATTCTTCTTTTGATTGTGATTGAGTTTTAGAGATCAGAAGTTGTATATTTTTAGTTTGTTAAGCCTAATAACAAATATCCTTATTAATGGAAAACAATTAGAAGAAAATCTTTGCACTGTAGCTGCTCTATGGAGCCCCCTGTTGGTGTGGAGCCACAGAAATCTGCATAGGTTGCTAATTCCTTGGTCTGCCTCGGCCCTTGTTGATGTGAATGACTGGACAGCTGAGTAGTTTTCACGTTTCCACAGTTAAATAGGATTTATTGAAGTTCCTGGAGATACTTTCTTATTGGAAATGAGCCACCAAATCTGTTTTTAAAAAGTCTGTGGAAGGAACACAACTGTATGGGATTTTATTATTGTTCAATTATTTCATGAAAATGTTTAATTTTTATGTAATGTTTGCAGTTAAGTTGAAAAAATATCTGTTTAGAACGTGTGTTAAACTTGAGGCCCGTGGGCCAAATCCGGCCCGCCACAGCTTTTTATATGGCCCTCTGGATTCTGGACTAAACATCTAGTCTGCTTAAATATCATGTTTTCAATCAAATCAATGCAGTTTTTATCCGTTTACTCAGTCAATCAGTCCCTCCAGTTTCTTACCTATTATGGAAATTAACAAAAATCAACAAACCACACACTTTTTGCACTAATTATTGGGAGTTCTCTCAAAAATTATCAAAAACTTTCTAACTTGTACTAAACACCTGCTTCAGTCTTAACTGATGTCAGATTATAGCCCACGATCTAAACAGCGAGGAATAAAAAGTTGCATCTACCATCACAAATAAGTGCAAATATTTCCAAATTAGAACCACAAACATTTTGATTCTCATTGCAGAAAAAAATTACAAAAACAATCATGAAGTTCTGGCAGAAATGAAAAGACATTCAATAATATTATTTAATGTTAATAATTCATTAATATTTATGACAGTTTATCGATACATTCTGGCTCTACCGGCCCTTTAAGAGCATTCATGATCTTGATTTGATCCAAAACGAAAATGAGTTTGACACCCTGCTTTAGAACATGGTTTCTCTGTTACATGTCAAACATGTGATCAAAATATAGATCACTTGTATATTTTTGTTGGTTGTGTAAAGTTTTTCTGACAAAATAGCAAATTATAAATATGCCGCCGTTAGCCTTATTTTTATCCAAAGAGATCTGAGACTCGGTTGTAACTCTGCCTGTTGGTCCAATTCACTCCTCAAAGTTTTCTTGCCTATAAAACGACCTTGAATTAAATCAAACCGGAAGGAACCGGCACTAATAACACACTTTGATTGGTTAAGCACTAACACATCCGGTGAACCTCAGGGTAACACAGTTTAACATTTCCAGAGGCTATTTTGACATTAAGTTCTTTAGTGTTGCTGAAAATGACCGAAGTGCAATTAGAAAATCCTGTACTTGTAGTTGGACTGTTAGAAATCAGCTGTGAGTTAATTCACCTCAATGAACCCAAATTTTATGAAGGATTTGGGTTTGATTACAGAATGTTGTTGTGGATTTGATCTGTTTTTTAATATAGACTAATGCTAAAAGGGATTAAATATGAATAACTTCACTGTTAATCATTATTAATGTTTTTGTCCAAGCATAGCAGAAACTCTCATTTCTTAATATATATTTGAAACAATTTCAGGGACCAGGAAATGTGTCGGATTTTTATTTTCTGCTTTTCATTTCACATGTTTTGTTATTGATGTGATTTTTCACTCTGTCTTAATGCTAATGGCGTCATGAAGTCAAAAAAAATCAAAGCGGCAGCGAGGACAATCAAACTCTCAGCTGAAACTTTTTTATTTTACTTTTATTAAAGTTCCAATAAAAATATCTTCATAATAAAATGCGTCCTTCTTTGTTTCTGGCTTGTTTTGAGGATTGTTTTATAGAAAAGTCCACATAAAAAGAAAACAGAAGGAAGTCCCTGCTGAACATGTTACAATTTTACATGTAGTTTGCTGAATATGTTAAAATGCTTCACATAACTGACTAACAAGGAAGTTATGTTTGGTTCAGTCAGAGATTATAATCTGAGATTTAATCAAATTCAATGGTTCAAACAATAACCTGTGTCAATATGATATAATCTAAAACTATGAAGATTCTATATAATAACAACTCGAAATATGAGGGCTTTTATTATTTATCTCCATATTTGTAAAAGTCCCAAGAGAAATGAACTGATTCTACATTATTTGGCACAAAATGCTTTGTTAGGGAAACAGAATCAGTACCGAACAGAACATTGTTAGCTGAGCTAACAGAACACGATGAGAAACTTGTTTTTATAGAGATACTTAAAAACACAAACAGAAGTAGGACTTTTAAATCTCTTCACAGGAACTTAAAAAAACACTTCACATATAAAACTTGACAAAAATCAGACGATCTGTAGCACCAAGACTAGCATAAAACTGAAAACTCCTCTCATCGTCACTTTATACATGTTTGAGTTCACTTAAGCTGATTTATTTTATTTATTTATCTTTTTTTAAACAGCTGGTCTTAATCCAGTCAGTACAACATAGAGCTGGACAATACGGCTGAAAAACATGAGCGTTTCATGTCGGTTTATCAATAATTATTGATTCATATTTTGTTTTATATACCTGAAATGCTGCTGAAGGTTTGCTAAGAGGAAACAAACCTTTCCTCTCGTCTCTCCATGCTGTTGTTTATTTGTAAGCAGTAATGAGGTAAAACCTGAAACTGCTGCTTTGCAAGTTCCTCAGCACGTTGTTGCTAGGCGACCAAAGAATAGTGAGAGTTGCTAGGCAACCAAAGAGCGAGTCAGTTGATTCCACCAACTTTGGTTAGCTAGCTGACACAATTTATATTGCTATATAATGATAGTGGTTATTATATTAATTATTAACCATAATATGATGGAGAATTAGGACTACACTAAGAAAATAATAAAGACTTTGAGAATAAAGTCATTATTTATTCTAGTTAATTTATTTTTTATATCTTATGGCCTTGATATTTCGATTTGGAGAATATGAATAATAATTTATGCTCCGCAGTTTATAATTTCGACTAAAAGAGTTCAGAAAGAGCAAAAACTTTTCAGGTGAAGATCTGAAAAAGTTACATTTAATTAGATAAATATCTTTCAATAGAAATGTTTTCCACTTTTATTAAATATCTTCTAGAAGAGCTGCTTCTGACAAATAATACTGATGGTGCCACTTGTGATGAGCTAAAACTTAATTTTCCTGTAACACTTCATCCATTCTTTTCGAAAGAGGCATTTGGAGGCAGAGGTGGTTCTGGTGGTTCTGTTCAGACCAGCAGGAGGCCCAGTGCAGGCAGCAGGCAGACCAGCGCTCCTCTCAGGCCGAGGGCACCAACAGACCCGGCGGCGTTGCACAGATCCGTGTCGCAGCAGTCGTTGGTGTAGTTAAAGTACACCCCAGAGGTGTACTTCTGTCCGGCCAAGCCACACTGCGTCGGGACAGCACAGCTCTTCTCGTATATCGTCAGCTGAACGGCGCCTGGTGAACCAAAAACAGAGCCAATCGTGGATTTAGTGGCGAAAATGCTGCAGATGGTTTATAGATAATCCCCAGCCACATTTACTCATTGTTAACCAGATTTCAGTGAGAGTTTTAACAGCCATATTTTTGTATGTTTGCTGAAAGTTGAAGCTGAAGCTAACTAGCAGCTAATATTCCTCGAGTTGCTTTTGTACGTTTTCCTTCTTAAATTAAAGGCTGTTGGTTCGTTTACATTTGGGCTCAATTGAAGAAAATTGAAAAAATATTAAGTCTATTCACAGCAATAAAAACAGAATATAGATCTCAATTTGAAAATGCTTAACACAGCAATTAAAAGCAGATTTGTGCTGTAAAGTATAAGTTAATGAGTAGATGTGGTTCTATTTACCTTGATAATGACAATCACTTTGTGTTACAGCTAACGTTTCTGTAAGTAGATTTTAATTTAAAAGTTGTAGTTTTTAAAATAATTTATTTAATTTATTCTTGTCTTGTGGTGGTGGGTGGCCGCATAAAATCAGTGCATGGACCGCAGAATGGCCCCCGGACCCTAAGTTGAACATGCTTGGTCAAAAGCACGCACATTAAATTTCTTGGTATTTTTTTCTACTTAAATTAAGCACTGAAAATAATTAATTAAGTTACAAAACAAGCAACTTTTATTGATATTTTAATTTAAAATGATCCCTATAAGAAAAGTTATCAGTGTGATTATGTCACCACGAGTTGTGACCTTTGACCTCTGATGAAACACAGGGAGTCCTTTGCCACTCCCAGATATTTTTTAGAGGTTACTTTTAGATCATTTAGTGACATTATGCTGTCAGTTTGCCTGATGAAAAACGGATCTGAGTTCCAGAGCGCTGAGTCATTCTTTTGTTTTTGTTTCTACAGAGAAAGCCAGTTGCAGCAATCTCTGCTAGTTCCCAGTGATGCGAAAACACGATTCAAAATCAAACATCAAATGTGACACACAAAGGATTTCTAGCTGTAAAAGTTTGGGGGTTTTTTAAAGACCGGGACAAACTATTCCCACAAAGGCTTTTATTTTGACAGAACTTCGTCTGGCTTTGACCTCGCCTTCCTGTCGCCACACTGGACAGGCAGCGCTGGCCTGCAGGACACTCCAGAGGAAACTTCAGGCAGTCCATGGGAGAAATGGCAGGAAACACACAGGTGTAACACTGCAAACAGCCTGGAGAGCGAAAACAGACCGATTTCAATTAAACAGAACCACCTGAAGGTTAACACATCTGAATCTCTGCCATATTTGATCAGCAGAGAAACTAATTTAAAAATAAACTTAAACTAAACCAATTAAAAATACTTTATTCATCCAACAGGGAAATTAAATGCTGTTGTTAGTGATGCAGGAAACAGATTTTTTAAGTTTCTGGATGAGAAATATCATTGATGCCCCCTAGTGGACAAAATTATAGCAAAAATCTATTTAAGTTTGTTTAAATGTTTACTATAAAACAGCAGTTTACCACAAAAACTATTAAACAACAACAATAATAATAAAAACAGTGTAATGTGTGATTTACAAAAAAAGCCGCCATTTATAATATTTTCAGACAAATTTATTATTTGTTTGTAAGTTTGTAAGTAAAATTGGTCTTGATCTATAGTTTCTTTTTCTCTGGATTAATTTATTTGCCATTTCCTAAATGTTATACCAATAAAATGAAAATAAAAATAAAAACTTACACTACTGTGTCCCACTGAATAACTTCTGTATGGATTAATCAAGTGGTGAATGAGAATACTGTAGTTATTTAATTTAATTATATGTAAAACAAGCACATTGTGATGATTTAATCATATCCTCTGAATGGACTGGGGAATTTTTTTTTTTATAATGTTTTACAAAAATCTAACTGGGTGTAACATAAAAGTAATTAAGAAAGCCCAACATAAGACATTTCAGCCTTAATTTATACTTCCTTGTTTATTACCAATCAAAACCAAATAAATTATAAAACAAAAAACATATAATTTGAAACAATTTTTCTCAAAATTGTATCTGAAAGTCGTTATAAAATCGATTAGTATTAGATCTTCCTGATTATCCTGCACAAATGTCTCCTGTTAAATTACACAACAATAAACAAACCATCATTTCAGGTAAATTCAGATTTCTTTCGTCTTTGTGATCTAAAATTAATCCTCAAATTCAGAGAAACAAATCCAATCTTTGTGTTTTTCTGTTAAACGAGATCTTTAAAAAAAAAAGCCAATTTCTGCTAAGAAGTTACAGTGAAGTTACTTTAAGAAACATTTAACGAACATTATAAAGTTTCTTTGTGTCTCCAATTCTGACACACCAATAGTTTTCTATGATGCTGATGGGTTTTTGAGTTAAAAAGAGAATCGATCTACTAATATTTGCTAGATGCAACTCTTCTGGAGGTCAAGGTCATACCTGCCAGGTGAAGACAACTCAGGAGTCCAATTAGGAGGCGTAAACGAGTCATGATGCTTCCTTAAAGTCCCTCTGCTCGGTTCTCCAACAGGAGCTGAAGGAACCTCTTCCCTGGACGCTCCGACTATAACAGCTTGATCTGAGACGAACTCCCGCTCATTCCCTAATTAAATTTCTCCTCTACTTTTGCTCACTTCTTTTTATATTCTCATTAATCCGATGAAAGGTCGCTCCTCCAGTGTTTCTGTCTTCGGATCACCTGAGCTTTTCCTCACTCCTGTCCGGGTCTCTGGCATCAGCGTCTCCTCACTGCCAGAGACTAATCTGGAGTCTCTGGAGTTTCTAATTTAATTTGGAGGTAATTGTAAATAGCTGACATGCTGAAAAACATGCTTGGATGCTTATGTAACCGTCTCAGGTTGACTTCACGACAGACACATTCAGGTTTATTCTAAGAAAAGAGAAGATCGAGTTAATGGTCAACATCAACAATCCAGCAACTTCTGCCTCTAAACATCAAACAAGCCCAAGTTGTCTCAATATTTTTAAAATGTAAACAAAGAAAGTGCTTCAGTGCCACTTAGAAATAAGAAAATAAAGATGAAAAGTTGCTGAAATGTCATGAGAGGGAATAAAATGTTAAATAAAATGAATGTTTTGGGCAAAAAAGTGCATATAACTATGAGGAGTCGATAATTTACTGTCCTTTTAAATATTCTTCTTTCTTCTGTGTTTTTATCACCTCTATTAGTAGCTTATTGTTGTTATCTTACTATCATTGTTATCACTGTCTCTGTTTTTTTAAATTTCATTTATTGTTATATAACACACATTAATAGGAATTTAGAGGTGTACATTGAAAAGGAATTGGTAATTATTCTGATGCTGTTATTATTTATAATTGTCATTATTGCTAAGTTATTTTGTGATCATTTTGTATATTTTATTATTTAATTACTGATTTGGTAATATGTTTCATTAAATTAAGATAAGAGGTCGGATTCAATATTTGCACTTCTCCCTTTTTCTCATACAGAAAAGTAAGTAGTAAATAAATTATTAAGTTCAAGGAGGTTATGTATGCACATGTTTTCTCTGTCCCACTGATTGCTTGTTTTATTGTTTTTAAAAACCAGTTTGAAATAAATAAATCACATAAAAAGATGATAAAATAATAATCCTGCAGGTTCAGCTCTGTAGTTGGACTCTGAAAACAAAGAAGTGTCACTGAACTCACATGCAAAGAAGGAAGTCAGAGAAAATGGACGGCGAAAAGTCAGCAGGGAGCGGAGAGAGTCAGCAGATAATGAGAGAAAGTCAGCATGTTGGGCAGAGACAGAGAGCCAGTGAGCCGGGTTAACTGAGTTATCCTGCGGCGGTAATGGGAGACATGAGGCCGACCAGCAGGACCGTCTGCTGACTGAAGTCTTGTGACGGAACGGGCCGAACAGAAACACCCAGTTAGCCGTTTTCCTCTCGATTAACTACACACAAAGCCAAAATGGCTCCCCGAAAACACTCCTCTGGAGAGGAGCTCCTTTAAACATGTTTCTAGTTTATTTCGTCTTTTTAGACTTGGTTGGTTCTTGACTTTTATAAAAAAATTATTTTTTTAGATATTTGTTAAAACTGTCACTATGAGACAGATAATTTGTGAAAAGCTAATCTCATCCACCTTTTCCCTGAGTAATTAGCTGTCTGAAGAAACCAAAAACAACCAATCAGAGCCAGGAGGTGGGTTGTAGCGCTGTCAATCATGCTCATGTACTCGCTGCTAAACGCACGAATGGTCAAGAAACAACTTTCCGTGACAAGAAAACCATAAACTATGGTACCTCCACAGCTAGCTAGCAGAGAATAAACTCAAGCACAAGACTGTGATTGACAGCGCTAAGACCCGCCTCCTGGCTGTGATTGGTTTTTCTAGTTACCACTTGGAGCATCACAGAAGCTCATATTTTATCTGTCTCATATGCTTCTGTCAAAAAATGATGTCAGTTTTAACAAATATGTAAGAATCATTGTACTGCAGCTTTAACAATACTGTTCTAACTTTGTTTTACTTTACTAACCCAGGTTTGTTTATTGTTGTCTCAAACACTTGATTGCATGTGTTGCTTTAGAGAAGCCTAATCAGTCAATAGGTTTAGGTTTTGATTTGTTTTCATCCTTTAATAATAAACACTTTCATCTAAAAATGCATTTTGTGTCCACTTGTGTTGTCTTTGACTAATATTTAAATAGGCTTGACATGTCAGATTTGATATTTTGATATCAGAACTCTATGTAGAGTGATGTTTGGAGCCCCCTGGTGGCCAGCGAGCGCTCAGCAGCTGCTTAGCTCACTGATGCCGTGGGCTGGCTCTGGCAGTAAGTCAGACACAAATGAGGATTTGTTGCAAGTTTTCAGAGTATATTGTAAATATTAATTATTTTTATTAATAAATAAATAAAATCAGCAGTGAGGAAATATATTTAAAACTGAGGTGTTATTTTCCTTAACTGGGATGGAAAAATCCCAGTTAAAAGAAAATTAACTATAACTATAAAAGAGTATTAATTATATTTTCATATCTATTGAGATATACTCATTTATTATTTCATTTAGTTATTTCACTTTCCTTCCAGAGTTGCTATGTTTTTAAATTGTGTTGTGTTTTCTTCATGAACATTGAGAACAAAATTAATTTTAATTCTGAAAAATGATGCACTCAAATCCTTGAAAAATAATAAATCTACTGTTAATCCTGTTGTTATTGGATATTTTTGGAGTGAAAACCAACATTAACGTTGTTTAAATGTATTTAAATGTTAGTAAATAGTTAATTTTTTGTATTTTTGGACAGATTTACTGTCGTCTGGTTTGTTTTGTGTGTTTTCTGAAGGATTGTGTTGGACAGATGGAGTCTTTAATCCCGTCTGCGGCCTCTGTCTACCATCCTCCATCCCTGCCATCCTAAATCCACCTCACAGTTTTTGTCTGCTTCCTGTCTCTCCCTCAGTGCTGCAGTAACTCAGTCCAGTCACTAGACGGGAATATTGTGCAACCCATAATTACATGGGCTGCACAAAGCCTCCCAGGCTAAAATCTACAAAAAAAAAAATCACTGAAAACCAAATTGTTTAATCAGATTTCACCAATAATTGTCCACAAAGTTCATTAACGTCTGGATTCAGATGAGGCAGCCTCATTATCTCTCCATCGCCGCATCATTTGACCCACATTTCAGGAAAGGACAGATTATCTTTCACCATGTCACAAATACAATATGGCTGGAGAAGTTGGCAGATATTTCTCAATCTGCCGTCAAATAATCTGAAATGTGACTCAGTTGGCGGAGACGTTGGTTTAGGATTACAGATGCTTCCTTAATCCTTGAAAAACACAAATCTGCCTTTAATTTGGCTCCCTGAGACAAAAAATGCAGCATTAAAGGACAAAACACTGAAAACACAGAGCATTTGTTCACTGAAACTGGTAAATTTGGGAAAAATAAGTTTGACAAAAAACTCAAGATAATAATGGATATAACTGTAGTTTTTAAATTGTTTCTATTTTGATCATTGACATTCCTTATATAATTATATTCATTATTACTTTAGTCGTGTTTAAAGTGTCGTATTGATTTCAGTGTGTGACACCTTTAAGTCTTCCTGTTTCATTTTATGGGGTTTGTTTTAAAACTGGATCATTTCTCGCGCTACTTCTGGCAATTTTACACATTATTGTTGCAATTATATGTTTTTTTTAATCACATTTTATTTTTATATTCTTGAAGCTTAACATAGGTTATCGTTGATGTCTTATCTTAGAGTATTGATGTCTTTTGGTCATTTTAAAAGTTTTTTGTTATATGTATTTTTTTTAACATTTTTGTGCAATTAAAGTCATACAGTAAAACTTCACACTGTTATTATTACTATTGTTGTTGTTTGTCTTTTTCTCATGTTGTAATAATAATAATAATAATAATAATAATAATAATAATCATAACTATAACAGACTTTATTCGTTATTTGGTCAGCACCTTAAAAATTTGGTCATTTTAGTCATTTACTTGTCCACCAAATTGGCGTTTTAACTGAATTCAATCTTCTTTATGCTTGTTAATTCAGGGACATTTTGATTACTGTATTTTATTTATTTATTTTAAAGGGCTAAAAGGAAAGACAGGTTGTTTCTTCGTGATCGTGATTAATTACAGAGATTTAAAACATCAGAGTCTCTGACAGGAGAGTCAAAGCTGATTGAGTCTGGACTGGGCGGTGGGGGATGGGGGGCGCCGCGAGAGCAGCCGCATCAAGCCACCTTCAGATATACGACAAACCCGGAAGTCATGCAACTTCAAAAAATAAAAGCACCACTGTCACCAATAGAAGTAAATATTTACTATCAGAGGTACTGGGTTGTAGCTACTTACATTTACTCAGTTACATGTACTTGAGTAACGTTTGGAAGAAGAGAAAAAAGTATTTTTAAGAATGGTTTTACTACACCATATCTTTCCATTTTAAAAGCTTTTTTTCTAATGTTACTTTCCATTTGTTGAGATTTTTATGTAATTTGCGGATCGTGTGAATTTACAGTAAGTAGAGAGTACTAGTAAATTATAAATAACAGAAATTATAAAAAGTAACATCAATGTAAAAAAAAAAATATATATTTCATTATTCTGTCCTTTAGAAACTTTATTTTGTTTGCTAATTCTGGATTTTTCTGTGTAGAGAAAATCTAAGATATTTGAAAGAAGATGCATCTTGGGAAATGGGAATTATCTGGTGTGCAAAGCAGCCAATCCTGGAGCTCCATTTGTTTTCCTTAATGCTGATTGGCTGAAGTCCCCAAACCATAAATATTAGCTTCTGCTATATTTAATTGGTGTTTTAACTGTACATTTGAACTTATTTAAAACATAATATTCATAATTTATCCCCGTTATTAAACCAAATCTGCCCACCGCACTGTGATCTGTCACTTTAAAACGCCTTTGATTCAGTATGACGTCTGATCAACGGTCACATTTCGGGTTAGCTGATGGCCTTATTTTGAAAAACCCAACCGGAAGTGCTCCCATCCACAGTCGCCTTCTTGACTCTCCGATTGGTCAGCAGAGAAAAAGGGATCCAGCGAGTAACGGGAGCAGAGCTGGCGTGGAAATTAAATGAAACTGGATAAAAACACAGCAGAAGGGATAAGAAAGTCACTCAGACCAGGTGAGCAGGCGCGGGTTCAGAGTTTGACCTGGTTTCCGAGCCGGATGGTTTCCTCCCCGCTGTTGTTTTGGAAAGATGAGGAACATCATCAAAGTGTTTGGAAAGATCTGCTGGACTGGTGGGGCGGCGATTCCTGCAGCCGGGTAAACCCAAACAAAAACCGGATTAAAGTGATAAAAACACCAACTCTGCTGTCACATTTTAATGCAACTCTGAGCTGGAGGGTCAGAGTTGGGGGAGAAATGTTAATTTAAGCTTTTAAAAGTATTCCTGATGTGTTTGATGTGCTGCTCTGTCCTAAAAATACTTTGATTTTAAATTGGAGCACTTGTTGCTTTAGTTTTAAAGAAAACATCCTGTATGGAGGGGGACCCGCTCCCTCTCTGCAGGCTCTCTGCGGGGGGGCTGCTGTGACTTACAGGAAAGATGATAAAAGGCCAATTGTCCCACATCTGGGGAAAAGCTGCAGCAAATCCCAGTCTTATCAGATATTCCAGCGCCAAACAATGCCGGCTTGTTTTCACGTTGAAATCTTTAGCTGCAAGTGTATTTTTGTGGCCTGAATGCTGATGTGCTCCTCTTCCTCTCTTAGGTCTGCTTGGATCAGATAATCGATGAAGAGGCCAACCAGGATGAGGATCTCTGCTTAAAACGTCCCCACTTCCTCTTCCCTCTGTCTGGACGGAGAAAACCCACTTTAGTCTTTTTTTTCCCCCCTTCCAGAGCAGAAGCATTGAGCTGGAGTCATGGCGAACATGTGCCCTTATGGCCGTTTCACCCACGCCGTGGTGAGAGGCATCCCAGAGACCTTTGGGAAAACAGCTGGAGAGGGCCGTGAGAACGGGGAGGTCACGGTGGACCAGGCCAAAGCCCAGCGTCAGTTCGGCTGCCTGACCGGGGCGCTGAGGCAGAAGGTGGGCCTCCAGCTGATCGAAATCCCCCCCGACCCCGAGCTGCCGGAGAGCTGGAGGGTGGAGGACGTGGCGGTGATCCAGGGAGACACGGCGCTCATCACCAGGCCGTTCAAGCAGCAGAGACGCAGCGAGGTAACACACCAGGAAATCCTGGCTCAGAAACGTCAGGGCTGTTTCAGGAAAGAGAAGCTGCTGGGCCGGCCCGGCTGAACAACTGGCTGCTGCTGCTGCTGCGGTTCTGACTGAAACCAGGAAGATGGAGCACATCCCCCCAACTCTACACCTCAAAAACATTCAAATATCTTAGCAAACTTGAAATAAGACACAAATAACTTAAAAGTAACTTTTCAACAAGCTATTGAAGCTTCTTTTAAGTAAATAATTCCTCAGTATTAATGAAAAAATTCTAGTTGGCGCTGTTACCTAGCAACACCAGTGAAGCCCAGCCAGTAACCTAGCAACCAAGGTTACTGGTTGCTAGGCAGATTATTTCACTAAAACATAGGAAAAATATCTTGTTATAAGTTTAATAATCTGTTCTATTTTGAAAATGTAGGCAGAGAATAAAAAAACATTTGGATTTTCAGACTTTTACTTTGTTTTTACATTTACTGCAAGTTCTGTTCATTAACCATTAACCGTATGTTGCTTTGGTCTTTAAAGGCTGGAGAAATGTCTGAAAGCACAGATATAAGTGTACTGAAGTACAAAGTTGTTTAATAACTCTGCACCAGTACAGCTGGTCAACATTAAAAAGCAACATTAATTTGTTCAGTGACTTCAATGGAAAATAAATAATAAAGAAACTGAAATGGACAAAAACAATAGGTTGATTACAAACTTTCTTTCAGTCCAGAAATTATTAGGAATTGTAAATATAATGTAGAATAAGTAATAAAGCATGATGTCACATAGAATTAGACTGACTAGATCTGTTCTTATGTATCAGTCACTCAATGTAAAGTTTTCACTGATAACTCTGAAAACGTTTCAAATGAATAGAGAATACCCTTAAAGGCGCACTATGTTGTGTTCAGTGCCATCTAGTGTTGATTTTCAGAACTGCAACTCTTCGGCAGCTGAGCTCATTGGAAGTTCAACAGCGCGGCGCTTCCTGTGCCTGTTTCTCCTCTTCTTCAGGCGGACGCAGTGAGGAGGGTGATGTCAGAGCTCAACCTGACCGTGGTTGAGATGGGCGACGAACAAGGCGACGCTGGCGGCGCCACGCTGGAGGGCAGCGACGTCCTGTTCACAGGGAGGGAGTTCTTCGTGGGGATTTCCTCCCACACCAACCGCAGAGGAGCCGAGGTGCTGGCAGACACCTTCAGGGTAAGGAGCAGCAGACTTCAGGGAGGAGCGGTGCGTTCAGGGACCTGACAGTCTGGGGGAATCTGGAGAAGAATTTAAGGCAAGAAAAACAGGAATATTTATTTTCCCTGGATTTGTCTAAAGGTTGAATCCATCCATCCGTCCGTCCGTGTGATTTTTGATCTTCTCTCATCTTTTTAAACCTTTTATTAGTTTTTTTTCCTGCTGTCTCATTGCTGAACTTTCAGATCATTTGCTGCGAGTAATTTAAAATCCAGGTATTTCTTCTGTTTTTCTCCAATTCTCCAGCTTCCTAAATTGTTTCACCTCCTAAATAATCTAGTGTCATATTAAGACGATTTCAGCTTTAAAGTCTTAAAGACAGAAATCTGTCGTGAAGCGTTTGTCACTAAAACACCAGCCTGATTTAAACTCCTGGAGTTTAAAGTTCTTCCAGAGAAGTTGGAGGAAGCGAAAAGTGTTAAATTACCACATTTGCGCGGTAGAGGCCGGGTCGCTGCCAGGACCGTAAACGGAGAGCTGCTGCCAAAGTGAGCAGGTGGTCATTTGCTTTATTGCATTTTGGGAATTCTTGTCTGTGAGCGGTGATGAATGAGGTCGCCTCATTCCTGGGATAATGAAGGACCGCATGCTGCCCTCCCTCTGGACTGATGAGAACCAACATTAGGATTGATTTTCCCCACTTCTGCTGAGTGCATCTCTCTCTCTCTCTCTCACACACACACACACACACACACACACCCAGCCGGTTTTATGGACGCTGTTTGGGTGGATGGTGTTTGTGCGCTCTGGGCGGGGATTTAACAGGAAGTGTTTGTCGTGCTCATATGTTTTCTCCTTAAGAGGAATTTGACCCAGTTTTCATTCTTCTTTTGTTTCTTTCTGGAAACATGGATAGAAATCTCGATTAAAATCTGATTTTAATTAAGAGTCGCAGGACGTTTGTCTTGACTCTTGACAAAGATGGAAACATTAAACTTTTACGAGTTTCTCAATAAAAGCTTTTTATAATTCAGGATCTGGTTATCATTGACCGAACCCTGAAACTCGGGTCTCAAAACGTTCATCTTTAAATTTTCTGTTCAGGACTTTGCAGTGTCCACCGTCCCGGTCTGCGGCGGCGCCAGGCTCAAGAACTTCTGCTCCATGGGCGGACCGGACACCATCATCATCAGCAACGGCGACGGCGCCAAGAAGACCCTCAGGGTGAGAGCGCACCATTTCCTCCCGCCGCTTTGCTCCCACATGCTGAAATATAAGTGAAATATCTACACTGCAAAAACACCAACTCTTATTTTTGTCTAGTTTCTATGTAAATATCTTAGTACGCTTTAAATAACACAGAACTAACTTACAGGTAACATTTCAGGAAGATATAGAGGCTTGTTTAAGTCAATAATTCCTTAATATTGATTTTAAAAAACTACTTGTTCCACTGGCAAATTATTAAACTTATATCAAGACATTTTCATCAGATACGTAAAATAATCTGCCAAAGGAACTTGCACTTTTTCATCAATATTTAAGAATTGACTTGGAAAAAGCTCCTATAACTTTGTGAAAATGAACTTGTTAGTTTTGGCTCATTTCATATTTACTAAGATATTTGCACTGTTTTTGTAGCATGGGTTAATTACGTTTTTCTTTTCTTGTTTGTCTTTTCTTTAAAGGTGACAAATTGTGCTTCCTTAAATAGGACAGGATGTTCATTCATTTTGTTTTTCTAATAATGAGATTTTAACTGTCTTAGGGTGTTTTATCACGTTAAATCCAAATAATCTCCTGCTGGCCACGCTCCCAACTCAACGCTTTAAACTCACGCGCGAAAATGGCGGCTAAAAAAACTCACAAATTATACAACCGTACATGTACGAAGTGGCTTAAGCCCACAACAAAACACCTTTCTTTACCAGCAGCCATCAGACAGGCTGATAAAACTGGCAGACCAAAGGTGCTGGAGCTCCATTTGGGTTGCTAGGTGACGGGCTGGGGTTGCTAGGTGACGGGCTGTTCATGCTGATTTCTTACATTCTGAAAGATTTCGAAACTACTCATTTTTCAGACACTGAAAGTCATTAACTTAATTTCTTTTTTTAAAAAACAATTTGGTGTTTTCAGAAGTAGTTGAGTCTCAGAAGTAAAAAAAAAAAAAAAGAGCAAAATGTGAATTTAACAATTAAAAAAAAAAAAAAAAAGCATAATGAACCTGTATCTTGCTCCAAGCAGTCAAATTGATTTGTATTATTTTATTTGGTGAGCTGAGGTTTAGTGTGTTGGTTCCAGATGATGGAGCAGCTGACCGATCACCACTACGACGTTCTCACCGTCCCGGAGGAAACTGCGGCCAACTGCATCTACGTTACAGGCCCGTCCAAACGGGACTTCCTGCTGCACCGGCCTGCAGAGGAGTGTCCCGACAGCGTCTCCGTGAGTTCACCACAGCTGCCATGTTTTTATTTCATCACATCCATCCAGGTGGAAAAATGGCTCCTAACTGTCCTGGAATATTCAAAATACTTTCCTCTGATTGTAAATTTCAAAATTTACTAATGTTATATATAAAACGTTTTGCTGTTTTTCAGCTTAAAAACAGAATTTAAAGAATAAAGTATAAATATTTATGAGGAAAGTATTTAATTAATTTTTAACTGGAGTGTAGAGACTCAAAAAAGACGATTTGCTGAAAGAACATATCCAGATATTAAGCCAAAACTGCATGAAAAATTTATAAATTTTGCAGTAAAAAAATTAAAACTTTTGGGTCACATTAAGTTCTTAAAGGGCCGGTTGCGCCAGAACGTATCAATAACCCTGACAGAGGTGTCTCTGCATTTGATAAGTTCTTCTTAAAATCAAATAATATTGAACATCTTTTCACATCAATCAGTCTTTCCAGAATTTCACTTTTTAATTTTTTTCTTTTGCAATAAAAATCAAAAGTTTTCTGATGCTAATCTAGAAAAATTTGCAAAAAACGTTGCAATATGTAATTACTCTCAAATAAGGATAGAAGTAAACTATGCTGCCACCTGGAGGTGGGAGTTGGCATCACTTAAAGCCGATGTTTTTGACCATTTTTCTGAAAAAGAAAATTCAATAGACTTTGTTATGCACAAATGTAAAAAAAATTACACATTTTCTTTTTTTTTTGGCGTTAATTTCCACATCCACAATTCAACTGGAGGTGCTGACTGATGTAATCCGATTAAAAACGGTTTGATTTGATTAATGAAACAATATTTAACTACACAGCTGTTAAATGTGTGAAAAACTGCACTGCACACACTTTACACCACACTGTAAAAACACACCGTCTTACCAAGTACTTTTGTCTAGTTTTAGTGCAAGTATCTCACTACACTTAAATTAAGACAAAACTAACTTACCAGTAACTTATCAGGAATATGTAGAAGCTTGTTTTAAGTCAATAAATCCTTAATATTGATGAAAACGTTCTAGTTCCACTGGAAGATAAATTTACGTATAACAGCACAATTCCCCCATGTTTTAAATTAAATAATCTAGTATTTTTTCATCAATTTCAAGGAGGTTTCATTTCTTAAAAGAAGCCTCTATATCTTCTTGAAAAGTTAGTTTATCTTAATTGAAGTGTATTGATATATTTTCACTAGAAACTAAAGTGCTTGCTAAGATAGTACATTTTTGCAGTGTGGTGGGCCAGATTTGGCCCCCGGCCCTTATGTTTGACCCCGGTGGGTTAAGTATCCTCAGCCTGAGAAAGTTTGAGAAACCCTGGACTTGAGTAAAATCCTGATTTAGCAGTAAGCAGATGCCCAACCAAGTTTCCGATCTTGAACGAGTGTCATGCCAGTGATTCATTTCAGCCGTTCTGGTTTCCAGCAGCCGTTATCCGCCTCCTCCTGCATTAGCCTGAGCCAGTTATGACTCTGTAACTGGATGAGTGAATCGTTTCCTGTCGGTTCTCTGCAGGCCTTCCAGAAGCTGCAGGACTACACCCTGCTGCCGACGGCCTGCAGCGAAGCCTCCAAGCTGGGAGCGTCTCTGTCCTCGCTCTGCCTGCTCATCAACAGAAAGCACGCGTATTTCTGAGGACGCCGCTGCCGTCGCATAATCACGCAGCTTTTTATCCTGGTGGCTCATTAGTCACGGCCCACCAAGTAAAAACAGTGTTCAGTAATAATGGTTTCAGGACACAGAGATCTGTGGAGCAGCTGCTCCCCCTGCTGAAAGTTCAGCTACAGTCACTTCCTGTCATTTCATTTTACAGTAAAAAGAAAAATGCTACTTTTCTGCAGGTTTGGCACAAGTGTGAAGAAACCCAGATGGTTTAGTGAATATTTTATACTTGTAGTGTTATATTTTTAATCAAGCACAAGATCTAAACCACTAAAGTGAATTATAACTTCACAGATTAATCTAAACGTTAATCACATTCATCTTAAAAGGCTTGAAATAATGAACAAGTTTAATTTTCTAATCACTGTCCTTTAAGGTTCACCTGTGAGACCTGAAATGACTCATCTGTATTTCATTCATTACAACGTGTAGTCTTAGTTTAGGGAAATAACCGAGCTGCTCAATGAAGGACGTTTTAGCTTCCTAAAATATACATTTGTAGTTGTGGAAATAAAATCTAACTTTCACCCTGACTCCAGTCTTCATTTAATTATTACAACAGTTTTAAAGAATGAATTAAGTCTTTAATTAATTCTTTATGGCAAATACAAGCAACAAAAACAATTCAAACTAGAAACCAAAGATCAGGTTTTTCCTAGCTGATCTCTTTACTTTTTACTCTTTAATCACTTATCAGTTAAACAGATATTACTGGTTAATCGATTGGAACTAATTTTAATCTAATTGATAGTAATTAAAACTTTTGCAACATTAACAGAAGTTTTTGTTTCAGTTTCTCCTAGAAGTGAACAGTTTCTCTTTAACTTGACGTAAAAAACATAAACCTTTAGATTTTCTCCTATATTTTTTCAAAGATAATTAAATACCAGTAAATTTGATTAAATGCAGTTACTATGTGAAGTTTAAAATCACACTAAGTGGCATCCTGAACAAACCCATTTCAGACTGAAATGTTTTTATGCAGGCACAGCCATAGTTACCTAAAAAAGTAGTAAATAGTTTGTAATTTTCAATGTTTTCACAAGAGCACCAAAAAATATTAGTGTTACCCCAATCAAAACACACACTAGTTGAAATTTCCCCAAATTTATTAGTTTTGTCAGAAAGCGAACATGTTTAACGGTTGGACTTGGCGACTCTCTCCAACTCGTCCTTCTTCTTGATGGCGTAAGAGTTTGAAGAACCCTGGAACAGAAACCAAAAAGAAAAGTTCAGAACATCTGAGGCAGAAAGACACAAACCAGGCAGAATACGGTCTGGTTTCAGGCTTCGGGTTACCTTGGCTGCGTTGATCAGCTCATCAGCCAAACACTCAGCGATGGTCTTGATGTTCCTGAAAGCAGCTTCTCTTGCTCCTGTGCACAACAGCCAGATGGCCTGCAGACAGCAGAACGTTTCAGGTTAAGGGCCTGAGAGTCGCGGGGCAGTTTCAGCGGAGTTAAAACATGCGGCGGAGTTAAAACATGCGGCAGTGTCGCCGTGTGTCTGAGTTGGTGATTGACTGGGTCACAAATGGACTGCAGCCAATGAATAAGCCAAGACATTTTCTCTGCGAGCGCTCTAGCACACCGGGACAACGGATCATATCCAGACGTGACTCTAGCCTCACTTTCCCTGGATTTAAGAAAAAGAAAGATTGAACTTTTCTACCTGGTTGACTCTGCGGAGGGGCGACACGTCCACGGCCTGCCTCCTGACGGTACCGGCGCGCCCGATACGGGTGGAGTCCTCACGAGGTCCACTGTTGATGATGGCGTTGACCAACACCTGGAGAGGATTCTGGAAGCAGATATGGAGGCAGAAGATTTTAAATCTGGAGGAAACGTCGACCAAACCGTCACTACTTCATAGCTTTTTGGAGTCTAGTTTGTTCTGTACAAGTTAAAGAAAATGTTTTATATGACAGCAAAATGGGAGCCTTTATATCGTAATTCAGTATTTTTCCTTCAAGCTGCATCATTTCTTCAGTGACCAGGCTGAGCTACAACCTGCATCACCTTCGCTTTTCTCTGCCTCCACTAGCAAAGTTAAAATCATTTAAGATTCAGACGGATAGAAATGCAACTAAAACATTTATTTTCAAGAACTGCTGTTTCTGGAATCAAACAGAAACCAATTTTTAATTACAAAAGAGCAAAGCTTATCTAAATTTACATCAGGTTTTAAAGATGTAAAGAACAAGTATCAAAAACAGAAGACTAATAACAGCTGGAATAAATAATTCCTGTTTTCCCAACAGGTTAAAGGTGAATTTAAAGAGGGAGATTAAACAGTGGAGCAACTTATTTTTTACACATTTAATTTAGAACAATTATAGTCTGATGTTTTCCAGGTTCCATATTTATGTTAATGTTGGATAAAATTTATGAGCTTTTCAATTTGGAGTAGTGACTCAAAAACTGACAACTGTTGTCTTGTTTTAGAAAAACAAGACAAATGATGACAGGATGGACACATGAATGATGGAGGGATTGACTGATGCTTTTTATTTCATTTTAAATGCATCATGCTTTTAGTGGTCAAACTAAAATCCCTCAATTTTCAAATGTCAAGAAGAAAATTGAGCAGTTTTTAAAAAAATATATATTAAACTATAAATTTAAGATCCTTTCACCAATCAGGCTTTAAATAAACAATCATTAATCAATAAAAGAATGACACCAAACTAAAAACTAAAGCCTAGAAATATTAATCTTTCTGTACAAGTTTCCATTTGTATTCATCCAGATGTTTAACTTGTTTAACCCAAATTTTCTGAATTTTTTGAGCAGATATTGAAGAAAATGTTAAAACATTCATGAGTTCTGGATACTTTCATTTTGGAAACTTTTGACAATAAATGACAGAAGGATGCAGGAAGAGATGCACACAGCAAAGCTGTTGGATTTGATCATATTTGATATCAAAATTAACTCACCAACAATGGAACAGATAATGTCTGGAAATAGTTTTTTTTAATTTTCTATACTCATCCAGACATAGAAATATATTTGTATCCAGACTGGAGGATTCCTGTGAGTAGTTGGGATTAAAAATATGGAAGTGGAGCAAAAAAACAGAAAAAGAAGACATTGCTCCATGAACTATGAACCATGTCAACCCAGAGTCAGTTCTCTCCAGACTGAGACTGTTAGATCATAGAAACACTTCATTCCTTAAACCCAGAATCATCTGGTAATTTCTGACTTCATGAGACGGTACCTCTCCAGTCAGCAGGTGGATGATCTCGAAGGCGTGCTTGACGATGCGCACAGTCATCAGCTTCTTGCCGTTGTTGCGTCCGTGCATCATCATGGAGTTGGTCAGACGCTCCACGATGGGACACTGGGCCTTCCTGAAACGCTTGGCGGCGTAACGTCCTCCAGAGTGTGGCAGGTACTTGGCATACTTCTCTTTCACTGCAATGTAATCCTGCAGCAAACAGAGATGCCTTTAAAAGCTGCAGCTCATTCAAACATGTGCAGCATCGTTCAGGTGGGCAGTGTATCTCAGCTGGTGATTGGCTGGGCCACGAGAGACTACAGCCAATGAATAGGCAGAGATCTGTTCCTCTACGAGAGCTCTAGCACGACAGGGCAACAGGTGAATACCCAGACGTGACTCTAGCCTCGCTTTCGGCAACGTTAGCTGATGTGTGACTTTCTGACGGCTACCTGCAGGGAGATGTCGTTGATCTGGACGTCATCGGTGCTCCACTTGCCAAAGAGCTTGATCTCTGGAGTCTCGGCCACGGCTGGGGCAGTCTCCCAGTCAGTCACTGAGGACGCAGAGAAAAGTTTACTTTACAGACACAAAACTCCATGTTTTTAAATAAAAAGCCTTACTAGAGTTTCTACAACCGCCGTGACAAAATTCAACGTTGAATAGTTTCAAATCCTTTTTAGACACTTTAAAAGTATAAATAAATTGCCAAGAATTTGTTAAATATTTTTTTGTCATCGTGGTTTGAATAACGATGGACGACTATCAGGACAAATTGATTGAAGAATAGATTTAAAAATATATATACGAAGGACAAAAGAGAAGACTGATGGATGGACAGAAGAATATATACATTATTTCACAAGATGCAAGAATTTTAATTCTCTCATTCACAACTCAAATAGTTTCCGCAACTTAAAATGCATCAAAAGTCAAATGTCACACCAAAATATTACGACGGGGATTTTAAACCAATGCAGGGTGGCAGATAATCAAATAAAAAGTTTATAATGTTACACTTTTTAATTTATTTCAAACAGATAACAGATTTGCAGATGTGAAATTCACCTGGGAGGACTGAGAAAAACCTTTAAAAAAACGTAATAGATGCAAATGATTCTTGGTTGGAAAACAAACCAAACAAATCATCAAAATAATTGATTAAGAAAATAATGAATGACCAAAAACATCATCCGCTTTGTACGATCTCTCTCCTATTTCTACCAGACTTTTCTAGATGAACACAAAAAAGTATGTATACAAGGCAATTAATTTAATTTCAAGAGAAATTAAAGTAATTTACTAGACACACATACTGTGTCTGAATCCCTAAAAGCTAATCGGAGTTCAGAAGGCCGCAGTAGAAGCCCGTTTAAATTCCACAGCTAAAGCGTTAGAAAATGTCCAAAACGTGCTGCGGTTCATTATATTAAGCCAGTGTTTTTGTCTCAATAGCGTTGGAACACGTATCAGTGGAGTATTTGATAAAATGATGAACCAAATGTGACGTTCACAAGCCAGAATGGCTCAACGTGCCACAGACACACGTGCTAACAGGTTAGCCATATGCTAAAGCGGAACGGTTAAGATAAGTAAAACCGCCGTTAGGGAACATTATCCCATCCTGAGTTAATGCATCGATAAATGCTGCTCAGAAATGCCATCAGATGTTGGTTTCGACTTGTTATTGTGGCAAATGTGGCAAAAATAAACTAAATTCTTAACTCACTCGTTTCTGCCGCTCCGAACCACACTTCTCTGAGACGGAAAAGGGCCTTTCCGTGGCGCCGCGGACGGATATCCGGTGAAGAGGTCGCAAAGCATGATGGGAAATGTTGTTTATTAAGACATGGATATTTACTAAGCTAAGAAAAACTATTTGCCATCAAAATTTAAATACAGCGATGTACATTTATGAATTTGATCAATAAAAATTTTTAAGTTTTATTTCTTTGTTTTACATAAATATTTTACATTACAAAAAAAAATTTTATTCACATATTTTAATAGGTAAAATATTGAGAAATGCATATACGTTACTTCATATGGAAAATATAAAAACCTATTAATTTTGCTTAATAAAATAACATGTAACCTAATTTCAAACAGGTAAAACTTATTTTAAGATGTTTTTTTAACATTTCTAACCCTTTTATAGGTGATGGCTTCATGCAATACATGGTTATCCATTAAATCACAAAATAAAAAAAAAAATTAAACAATGTGACATGTGAATTATCATTCTTCCGATTTATCAGTTTTCTTTTCGTAGAGATCCAGAAGACAACTGGACAAAGACAAAATAAACCAACTTGTATGTTCAAATGTATTTATTGAGAAAATGTCAGCTTTTAGTTTCTTTTCATTTGCAGGACAAACACTGTAGAAACTTCCAAAATAGTCATTCTAGTTTTAAAAAGGTTCCTTATTTACAATATCTGGTTGTAAAAGCAGAACAAATGAACACAGAGGGTGTCCCTTCATACTCATTAGTTATGGGTTTCTTATAATAAATGACACAAAAAGTAAAAAAAACTAAAACAAAATTGTAAGCAGCTTGAACACATTTGAAAGCAACCTTTGTTCATGAGTTCCCTTCTCGCTCCATGTGCAATCGATGCTTCGATAATTCACTTCCTGTCTCCACACATTAACAAACACATTTCCGTTTCCCTTCTTTTGATAAATATACATGAATAAAACATGTTTCAGAATCAGCAAACATAAAAATCTAACCAGTTTTGGGAAAAAATTTAATCCCTTTTCTACTAAATATGAAAACCAGTGAAATGCCTGAGTCATCTAAATGTGATGGAGGGTAACAAATACCACATTACAGTTCTGATCAGACAGTTGTGCACTAATCACTCGTCATGGAAATTGATGCGTCATTTTAGGCTTTAATGGTTTACTTCAACGACTTTGTCTGAGTTTTGACTTTATTCTCGTAATTAAAATTCTTAGCTGGACCCTAACATTTTGTCGTGGAATTGATCTGAATTTAAAACAGAAATAAAGAGAAGCTGGAAAATATCTCTGACAAACAAGATGGCCGCTTTGGTCACGCTGAAATCACTCTGAAGAAGTGGTGAACAAAATCCACATTTTCCAAAAATTAATTCTTCAAAAACCAAAAAAATAATAAAATCGACCAATAAAATCAACTTATCACCGGGTCCTACTGGAAATAAACCAGTCTAAATTGACTACCAATTCTGCCAAAGAGAACAGACAATTAACCAACAGGAAGTTATTTCAGAAGCTTATTGAAGTCAGTTCATCTGTAACTTGCCTAAACTTGTGCATCCATTTTGTTAATGTTTCCATTGCATCTTGTTCAGATAAACGACACCTGCATTCTCACGAGGAGGAGATTGTAGATGTCTGACCAGAACTGTAAGCTTTTGGTGGATCAGTAACGCATGACTACCTGACTGGCCACTTTGCACTACTTTACACTTATACCTATATAATGTAATAGATGTATTTATTTATTTTTAGCACCGTCACTGAAGGCAGTGTGTCAAAGCACTTTGGACATGAAACACTGAGGCATGTAAGGAAAAAAAAAAAAACATTTAAGGCTTAATCCACTAAAGCGGTAGGAGAACATGTCTAGAGTACTGCATGAATCTGAGGAAAAACCCTGATACTGGTGATCAGCTCTTTCATGCACACTGATAATAAAAGGTTAATAAAGGTCAGGATCTGGTTAAACATGATATAAATGTCTGCACTAGATGAGCAGGGCAGTAATCATCTGTACAGGACGACAGGAGGTCGTTCAGGCACGGTCGGGTTTGCATGGTGTCGTTGAGATACGCTAGTTATAACACAGAGTAACAATAAAATGGCTGTTGACCCTTTACACGTGACGTCACGCTCTCCAGAACTCCGCCATGATGGACGTAAAAAAAACAACCAATGCGCTCCTTTAAAGCTGGTCTAAAACCAGACATCTGTAGCCGAACATTACTTTTGTTTAGCTGATTTCAGTTTAAAATGATCATAGGCTGCTGCTCCAACTTGTCATAACTTTTAATGAGGAAAGATATGGCGGCGATGGATAGCAGCTGTTATGATCAACAGCTGCTAATAATAATGACTCTCGGTGTAGCCGCGGATTTGTATCGACACTTTTTACCAGGTAAGAAGATTAACGTTCATTTACTTTATAAGTAAATATGATTAGAACGACATCAAATATTGCATTTGTGGCGAAAGCTAAGCGTCTAACCGTTGGTAACCAGGGAGACAATGCCGCACCGTCATGTAGCCTAGCATGAATGGAAAAAAAACTTATTGGCATCTCGTCTTTTGTATGTTTTTAATGTATTGTAGATGTCTGACCAGAACTGTCTGTGTGAGAACTGCTCCGGTTCAAGAGGAAACGCATTTTTTACGACACAGCGACATAAATCATGTGGTGTGAATTCAGCCAAAGTCGGTACTTTCATAAAAACGTCAGGAGGAAGGAGGTTTATAAGCTAGCTGTTTCTAACTTTTGTAAACCGCCGTCTTGGAGCCTCGACTAGGTGTGTTACTTTCACAGACAAGTGAGCTCGACTCGAACAAGTAGAAGCCGTGAATAAACTGACAAAAACAACTTTGGAAAAGAACTTTAGTCGCTTTGTTCAACACTCCCTCACTTCCGGTGTCCATCATGGCGCCTCGAATGATTTAGTGACGTCATTGCAAAGGGTCAACACAAACTAAAAAGGTGCAAACATAGTTCAATTTAGTTTCATAATCCCTTAAATATCCAGTATTGTTCTGAATTTTAGAATAAATCTTATAGATTTACAAGGGGAGACCCATTTCATGACTAAAGCAATAATAATTTCATAATGCACATCAAAACCATGCATAAACTTGATGGTTTACATTTTTCATAAATCTCAATCTTGCTATTTTTTGAGACATCAAATCACTTTAAATGATATAACTACAAAAAGAAAAAAACTTTAGCACATTAACTCATGGGTTTTGTTTAACTGTGACAATATACTTCAAAGTTAGCACTTAAAATAAAAGTTTAATATTATGGGGCCAGTCTTATAAGTATCATCTCTTGCAAAGACACTGGAGGTCTAAAAATGAAAATGAGTTATTTTAGTAGTTGGAAGTCTCAAGGAAGTCAATAAAAACCTTAAACAAATGATAATTAGACACAAAATTGTGACGGTAAATTTTTAAGCTGCCAATAAAACCTGATTCCAAATTAAGAACCAAAATAGAACAAAATCAAAAGATTTAAGACAAAACCTTTAAAAATTCAAAAGAAACCAACTTTCCTGAACTGCATTCAGCCTTCTTCTTATGTGCTGAAAGCCTGACTCTCTTTTCCTGAACTGAAGAGACGCCTTGACATATTTTAAAAAATGGTTTCCTTTAAAATGCCTGCAGGTTGAATTTTGAGGGTTTTTTTTTAACTCTGCAACAGCGTTTACTCTGAAGAGTGATGAACTCTTTCAATTCTGGATAATTTTTCTGCTCATCCCTGCTCTGACCAATGATTTAAACCCACTTTAGGTGCGTTTACAACTTTTTGAGGTCAACAGTAAACAATAACATGTCGGGAAAAAAAATATTTTTGAATTTTACATGTAACATTTGTGTGTTTTTGTTGCACTTTGTTTTAAAGGGAGGTAAAAAGTTACCTGCAGTATATTTAAAAGAAAGTTCTCTTCTTATCACTGGAATCTTACCAGGAGAGCAAACAAAAACATTTACAACTTCTTTAAATATGAGCATAAATAAAGATTTCTCATTTGCAAAAGCAAAAACTTACTGAGAAAGAAGAAATAAATCCAGCAATCGCTGTTTGATGTCTGACTCAAATGGTCAGTCATCAGACATTCCTGGATTTTAAGATGGTATGAGCTTAATAAATAGCAGAATATCTGTCTGTGTGAGGGTATATGTGGCTACACCAGCCACTTCTCGATGCACGTGTGGAACACCGTCTCATTCGAATGCCACCAGACGTGCTCGACGCCCGGAACGGTGCAGAAGAACAGGTCGCCGCGCGCCGCCAACGTCTTCAGGCCAAAAACGTCTCTCAGGTACAGCTGCAGGAGGAAAAACACAGCTTTTACTGCAAGGCTTCACCGTCAGAAACTTCACAAACCTTCAGACGTTTGAGTGCAGGATAGAAGAAACAACTCCGCTCTTCAAACACAAATGTTTGTTTTGCTAAATTTTTGCAGTTTGAACACTTCTTCTGAGCTGAATGCACAATCTGCATTTAAAATCAAGATAGTAAGAAAGTACACGTTCTCATTTTAACATAATGAAAATTATGTTAAAGAAAATATGTAAATCATGTCATTGTTATTAAAACACAGAAAAGAAAACCACCAAAACTCCTAAAAACTTAATTATACATCATAACTGAATAATGAGTATCAGTTATATCAGTATGATACTGGTTGGCATCAAATTGATACTAAAATAGTCAGCATCACAGACCTCTATTATTGAAACTTTACCCTTTATGCATTTTTTGTTTAGCTTAGAATCTGCTTATGTTTTAGACTGAAAATTAAATTATCTTACTATGTTAGGCTCATTATAGGCAAAAACATAAAACTCTACAGTGTTCAACATTTCAACACATTTAGAAATATGAAACCGTGAAGTAAACCATTCAATATAATCAGCTGTTGCATAATAAAATGATGAAAACCATGTAAAGAGGAAGTATCAGAATTTGGGAGTTGCTGTTTTTTTTAAATGAGTAGTTTTAACACAAAAGAGTTTCCGTGATAAAACCTGAAAATACGTACAGATTTCCCATCAAAAATGGTATTTTTGATTACAAAAAACAGAAACAGAACCTCTGATTAAATTAATCATCAGTGTCTTCCATGTAATGAAAAGTTAGTTATATTATTGAGTTGAGTTTCAAGTAAATTTGGAAAACACAACCTCAACCAACAACATCTGGAAGTTCCTGATAAATGAAATCAGATGAATTTTGCATCTGATTTCTACTCACATCCTGGTGCTGGATCTCGATGACCGTCTCGTTGTCGTCATAAAATCCAAACTGACTGTAAAACACGAGAGACGGAGAGCGTGAGCATCACATGAGAATCAGCAGATCTAAGGAAAACCCCGTCATAAAAAAGAAACACTGTTAAACATGTGAACTGAGCATGAACCATTGTTGTGACCCTGGGAAAATATAAAACCTTCAGAGGAGATTTGATGTGTTTGCTTGGAAAACATGAGAAGTGGCGCACCAGGTTCTGCTTTTTCTAACCTTCCACTAGAAATGATCTCTGTGTTTTTTTTTCTCAAACCAGCTGTGCTGTGAACTCACCTGGACTGCCAGGGGGTGATGACGCCGTCGTCCGGGCCTCCAATCAGAACCAGCTTCTGGATCTTCAGGAAGTTCTCCTTCCATTCTGAAGGAGGAAGTTCGGCCCATTAAACAAAACAATGTGTGACTAGGTCTCCAGGTACATGGATTTCCATTTGCGTCATTTTTCTAATTTTTCTACCAAAAACTGGACGATAAAAGTCTTCAATCTGGTGCTTTGGTCTCAACTAGTTTCTGTTGTTTTGTTTATTTATTTTGGATATTTAAAATGTCTTCCAGTTCCCGTATTAAACGTTTGTTAGAATTTAAAGTTTATTGATCCATTACTTATTTTGACATAAATAAACCCGTTCCAACCTGTAGAATTTGGGTTTGGTCTCTCGCTGTTAATCAAAGCCAGGTAGTCGCTGGAGTTCACATACAGGTCTCTGTGGTGGGGATCTGGAGACAGAGACAAGTTGAGATTTTATAACTTGAAAATCTAAAAGGTTTAGGAGGGAAGAGGATTTCACAAAGTGCCCTGAGAGCTGCACTACTTCAACACATTTTTATTCAAATAAAAGTAAAAAGTAGCTGTTCAAGAAATTACTCAACTAAGAGTAAGACAGTGTTTTACTCAAGTACTGAGTAACTCATCAAATTATTCACCATTTAATATCTAAAAATGACATCGACTGATTAGTATTTTAAAAGGACAAACATTACAAAATAAGGTAAAAAAAAAATCCATATCAGTTTCTTTCAATATAAAACATGTGAAACTTTACCAAAAACTGCAGGTGTGTGTCTGTGTCTGGTGACATTCTGGCTAAAACATGTTTGTTTTTAATTCAGTGTGTAGAAAATCCAGAAATGTTCCTCAAGAGTACAAATACTTCATAGTTATTTTACTCAGGTAGAAGTAAAATGCAAAAAGCACTCCAAAGCATTTGTTGTTCAAAAAGTTACTCAAGTAACTGAGGAAAAGTAACTAGTTACTACCCACCGTTCCAGTAGTTGCAGATGGAAACCCTCTGACCGATCGCCGTGTAACAGAGGTGGTAGAGGTTTGACTTCACAAACTGAGGGAAGAGATACTTCAGGTAGTCTGTATCTGAGAGGAAATAAGAAGCAGAAGATCCAGGGGTTTAATCAGAGGTGAGCAGAAAACCCAGAAATTATACTCAGTGTCAAAGTAGCACTACTTCAAAAATAGTTTTCACTCAAGTGAAAGTAAAAAGTGGTTGTCCAAGAAATTACTCAAGTAAGAGTGAAAAAGTAGTTGGTAAAAAGAGCAACGGATCAAAATATCAATCATTTAATATTTAAAAATGACATTCTAATGAATCAAAATATAAAGATAAATGGACATTTTGGTATTTTCAGGAACAAAATAACAAAATCAGCCAAAAGAAACATTTTCCCAAATCATTTTCTTTCGATATAAACCTTATGAAACTTTAACAAAAACTACAGCTGTGTGTCTGTCTGTGATACATTTCTGGTTAAAACATGTTTGTTCACAATGAAGTTACAGATTCCAGAACTTTTCCCAAATAATTCATCATATCATTACTCAAGTACAGGTCGCAATGACAGCGTAGTAAAATACTCCTAAAAGGACATTTTCTTCAGAAAAGTTACTCATGCAAATGTAACTAGTTGGTACCCAACTCTGGATTTAATAAACTCATAAACCAGTGTAGTGGAAAATACACAGTGGAAATAATGTGCTCCTCACCCCTTTTGTGCTTTAGATTGTGTCTGATGATGAGGTCATGTGACTGCATGATCTTATCATGAGATTGGTCAAGCTGCTCTCCTACAGGCTTCTACAGCGCCGTAACAGCAGGAGATGTCATTGATCCTGGAGACCATCTAGTGTTACTTCCCCAACCCAGGACTTATCTGGCCCCTTTACCCTCACAGAACAACCCCCTTTCCTTAACAATAGACAAATGGCAAGACCATTTGGTTGGGCTCCACAGAATCCCTCCATAACAATCAGGGATCAACACCTATTGTCCAATCAACTCTCTCTTCTCTCTTTTGGAAAACACCCAGAGTCAGAGACTCCTTTGACTCTGTATTTCTGTTCTCACTGTTTTAATACATTTCTTATTTCTTCTCTCATTAAACTAATTTATTCCATGACATTTGTTGTTACTTTTATAGTAACGTCACACACACCTCCATATTGCCCAGCCTGAGGCGCAGACAGAGAGATGAACGAGTGAACGTTGTGGTCGGGCAGAATGGAGAGGATCCCTCTGCAAACGAGTCCACCTAAAGTGACAAACATGTATTTAATTTATTCATTAGATATAATTCACAATCAACAAATTTAACAGCGAAAACATGTCAGTCTTTCTGTAATGAGTCCATCTAATTTACAAGTTTCCCTTTGTGAAATTAAACTACATAAATATAAAAACTACTGATGAAATTCTAATTTCAGAAAAAACATCAACATAAATTAGAGAAACTTAAAATATGAAAAGAAAAAATTACATTTATGAGGCAAAACTTGGACAAACACTTTTAGTAAAAGAAATCAAATTCCAATTTCTGCATGCATTTCTGGGAAAACACCTGATAAGAAAATGAGCAAAAAGTCTAACGGTCTAATCTGCATGTCTGTGATTGCTGGGAGTTTCCATCAGAAATCCCAAACATCATAAAAAATGCATCCAGCAATAAGCGCTGAGAGACTCTTAGAGATTACAGTCAACTGCTTATGTGAGATCAATTCTGCTGCCCGGGTCGCATACCAGCACTTTCTTTGAGCTACCGTATCATCAGGAATGTGCTCACCTTGAGAGTAGCAGATGAAATGAACTCCATCCGCAGCGTTTTGCATTATTGGGTAAATGGCTGCCTTGAATCCCTCCACCTGCTTCCACATGGGCTCCAGGCTGGCACCTCTGTCGAAAAGGTCGATGACCGTCACATTGGTCCCAGGATGAGACTGCAGGACAGAAACAAAACTTCATTTGGGGTTGGAAGGGACTTGAGGAAATGTTGTGGAAGTTGAAACTAAGTGAAGCAGAAAAAGTTTATATTTAGTCGGTTTTCTAGTTTTGGTTTGCAGCTTCAAAGTAGGAAAGAAAGAGGAAGTACAGGTTGAAACCTTTTTGGTTTCAAACAGCCCACAAAATTTCCTCTTCTTTTAACCATTGCTACATTTCCAGTTTGAGCGTTTATAAATGTCTACTGGGATGTTCTATGAACTTATGAAAACACACAGGACAGAGCACATTTCATTGTTTTTTCAACAATCTTCATTTAGGTTTACCTAATGCACAAACTGCTCCAAATAATTCGTTTCTTCATTTACTGACTTTGATACATCTACATTCTTCTTTTAATTAACTTTTTATACACTAGTATTTTAAATGACTGTTTTACACCATGTGTTTTGTGTCCTACTGTAACATTAATTTCCCCTCTGTCTTCATGCAATTAGGACAAAAATAACTTTTAAAAATAACAAATAAAGAAAAAAAAATAAATGCAAAATAACTTGGAAGGGAGAAGAAAAATGAAACAAAACAAAAAATAGTCAAAACAGGAAATAATGATATGTGTGCAGCATTTATTGGATTTATTTGTATAACTTGTTGGGCCACTTTCTACCAAAATAATCTGTTTTTAAATGCAAATAGTGTTGATGCTCTGATACTGAATAAATAGCAGCATTTTGAACTTTTAAAAGCTACAAATTACCACTTGTATTTATAAAGTAATAACTTCATAAGCTGTAAATGCTGAATTTTCATTTATATTTTTGTCCCACATGGTGCACTGACTTGTTTGTGGTTTTTAGCCGCTCACCTCATTAATGAACCGCTGGAGGTTCTTGAAGTCGTCGGAACTGTCGAACAGTCCGTGGACGATGATGACCGGCTTGTAGCCGACCGCCGCAGCCCAGAGACACGCGCCGAGCAGCGGCCACAGCAGCCCGGCCGCCTCGCTGACTCTCCTCCTGGTTCTAGCAAATGATGCCGCCGCCATTGAGACGCAGACGTGTTAAAAGACCCTAAAGTGATTCCCTCCACATAAATAAGGACGCGTTGGGTGAAAGCAAAATAAGGAATACTGCTGTTTAGCTAATGTTGAGGCATCATCTTGAAGTTCGTTTGGTGTCCAGCTGCGGTCCAGATGAGCTCACAGTTACTGTTCCCTTCAGAAACCTGATTTAACACGCAGTCTGTCCTCACACATCAAAACAGCTGGGAAAACATTCAGCGGCCGAGCCACTCTCCTCATCTGTTTGTTCCGGTTTTAAATTAAAGGTGAAACGGCCGCTGCCAACGTCACTTCCGGCGTCGACTCGTCCAATCAGCGCTAAGCGGAGCGACTCCGCCCCCATTTTGCTGCATCAGGTGGAGTTTCGATGTAAACACAGCGCTTTATGCGGTCCGGTTCAACACGTTTCTGTCCGCATTCAAGTTTTTAAATCCTTTTTAATTCTCTCAGGGCCAATACTCTCAGGTCTCCCGGTTCTGGTCTGCATCCCCAGAACCAGAACCAAACGAGGAGAAGCAGCTTTCAGCATCTAAGCGCCACAAATTTGGAACAAACTTCCAGAAAACTGCAAAACAGCTGGAACACAGACTTCCTTTAAATCTCGACCCACCTGTTTAGAATTGTAATCGATTATAAATTTAGTTTGGAACTTGCCATGTCATGTTTTGATTGTTGATTCTATGTTGCATGACTTTGTGTTTTTGTGTTTGTTATGATGTAAAGCACTTTGAAATGCCTTGCAGCTGAAATGTGCTCTACAAATAACATTTGATTTGATTTGAGTTACAGATATCACCAACACGATTCAGGTAAAAACTTTTTATCTATTGGAAATAATTCACTTCTATTTGGTCGAATCATATTCTGTAACTCAAATCCTCCAAGTATCTTAAAATTCGTTGTGAATGGTGATGCTGAACATCACTGAACCAATGATTTGTTCATCAAATGCATGATTTGATGATTTACAAATCAAATCGTAACATTTTACAGCTGAACAGAAGCAAAACTGAAGTTATAATCTTTGGGTTATTACATCTAGAAACTGGTGATCAGGCCGCAAATCTGGGTGTGGTGATTGACTCAGACGTGAACCTGCAGAGTCACATAAAGGCAGTTACAAAGTCAGCTTTCTATCACCTCTACCATAAATCTTAAACAAGCTTCCAGAAAATGGCTGAAACACCGAGTTCATTTACATCAAGGCTAAAGTTTCCAATGATGCAAGTGGAACATTGATCAGCATATTTTATGTATACATTTATGATTCTGATGGTGATATTTGACCAACAGGTATAGTACACTAAATTTACCTTATTTTAATAAAGCTAAGTAGTTCATTTTTTGTAGAAAAGGAATCTGTAAATCATTGTTGATCCAAAAATATAAACAAGGTTTTGAACAGTTGCTGTATCAAATGTATTAAATTAAATTCTTTTGGGTTTATTTCCCCTTTTTTAATTTTTTTAAACATTTGGAAGCAAATGTTGGGCAATGCTGGCTAATTTTAGCAAAGTGTAATACATGAGAACAGGAACAATGTTAATAAAAATCTCAAATCAATAGTGAATTTGCTACAGCTTTTAATTGTGGATCAAAGGATCGCAAACAATCCACTATTAATTTACGTCACTTGAATTTTTCAGTTTCCTACATATTCATATGTTCAAATATTAAAAACAAGCTTCTGTAGCTTGTTCTATTTTTGTCTGAAAACAAAGAAACTGAGGTCAAATGATCACAATCTATTTATTAAGGAGTCCTGCAGGTTTAAGCAAACGCCTGCAGAGCCATCGGAGTAGGAAAACCTCAACATGTAAATTACAGCCACAGGGACATTCCCAAATTGAAGTTAATTAATCCCAACAATGGAAATTACTTTTAATGCCATTGTTATGCTAGTTATCACATCAGAGAATCAATCCAGGTTGTAAAATGGAACAATTCCTACAAAAACAAGCATTTCCGTATCGACTTGTTTACTTTTTTAGCTGATCAGAACTTCTAGGAACCTTCAGTTGGTAATGCAGCCCATCTATTACTTACTCTTCCAATTGGGAAAGACAAGAGAACATGAACTTCCAAGCAAGGCAGAAAATGGCGGTAAGAAAATAGCTGCTCGCCTTCACTTGCCCATATCTACAGTCAGAGCCATTATTAAAGTCTAAAACAGAAACGGATGAAGACACAAATGTAAAGTCACATTTGTAAAGGTTTTACCATCAATTTTCTCCCAAGAAGATGCACATCCTGCTTCGTGTTACAGGTTCTGTGTATTTTTTCTCCCTCAGACGCAAAAGAAACCTTCATTTCATTTATAATAACCTCCTTTGGTCCATTTTTAAAGGCCACTAAACCTACAAAAATCAAATTAACTGTGCTGACGGTGCAAACGGTGGTTTTAAGGTGGAAAGTACCAGGAAGGCCGGTGGTTGTCTAACAACTCGTAAAAAGAGGAGTGCAGTGATTTGGTGCTTTGGTTAATGCTGGAGTGTCAGGTAGCTTGTTTTCGCTTCCACATTGAAGCCAGCGTTTAGTCAGAGTTTCGTACTGAAAGAGAGAAAGATCAGCAGTAAAAAAAATTATCAAAAGCACAGCAGAGCTGCAGAGTTCAGCCTTCAGCTCTGATGGAAGAGTAACAATAAGCATAAATGAGATACAAGCCTCGTAGAAAACCTTTAGAAAGTTTCCCTTATTGAAAGGAGGGTTTATCGTGTTTGTTGCTGCAGCAGCTCTACACGGTAGGCTGCAGCAGCTCCTGCAGGTCGCACAGCGTTTCTTTCAGCGTGCGAGCCATTGTCTCTGCGTTGGTCTCCTCGCAGCAGTTGAAGGCGGTGACGGCGAAGTGGACGTGGTCCGCCTGCGGGTTGTAGCACACGGCGTAACCGTCGGGAACGAGCGGCCCGAAACACATCACGCTGTCGGTGTTGGTGGGAACCTGCAGGCGCAAAACGAAACCTGAGGATTAGTTCCCGAAATGAATTTAAAACATCTTCCATCACATCAAAATCTGTATTTGTTGTCAAATTTTAACTTTAAAAGAGAGCATGTTAACCTAAATTAACCACATTTATCTAATCCTGCTCAATACCAGCATAACTCATGGATTATTTCAGAGTGAGATGTTTTGGAGGAAAATTTCTCCTTTCTTCCCCATCAACTGTGGCCCTAACATGCCGTCGTGATAAATGTGACTAAACAGTCATTACAAAAAATCGGAAATCCAGAAAAAAAATGTGACTCTGATGGTAAATTACTTTGAAGCTGGATTTTCCCCAAACGAATAAAAATCCATGCAGAATGAAATGAAAACATTTAAATCTACAAACGTCATCCAGCTGAGTGAGACAGACCTGTCCTGTCCGCAGCTTCCAGTGCGTGGCCAGGCCGTAAGCCGTGTCCATGAAGATTTTGGGAATGCTGAGTCCTTCCTCGATGGCCTGCAGCTTGAGCCCCAGCAGGTGGCGGTCGATGCCGTGTCCTCTCAGAGCCTGAGAAAAACATCACCGACTGAGACTCCAGATCACATAAGAAGCAGAGGAAAGCAGCAACTTGAGGCATTTACCTGCGCGGTCAGCTCCGAGTACGCGTCCACTGCTTCTCTGAGCAGCTCCAGCTTCGCTTCTCTCTGTGGAGAGACATGAAGGGACAAAGTTAAAGAATCAGAGAGACGCTGACGAGTTGCAGCAAACCTTTCCTCACCGATACGGTCTGATCGTCGAAGGCCAGGATGAACTTGAGCGCCTGGTTTGTGGGCGAGCGGATGTACTCGGTCCGTCCTCCTCGGAACATCCTCTGCGAGGCGATGTCGCAGGCAGGACAAACCTCGCTGTGAACTCTGCAGGAAGACAGAGACGGTGAACACACCGCAGCGATCAGAGGAACTCAAAAACTGTCCAAGCATCAAGCCTTGGAGAAAAACACAACTAAAAGGGACAGTTTCAGTATCATTGATTTGTGTTATTAATGTGATAGTTTTCTATATAAAATGCAAAAATCACAAAATCTTGCCAAATGTTTTTGTATTTAGTGTCTAGTGCAAATGTCCCAGCAGAGCGCCCTCTAGTGGTTATGCAGCTCATCAGGTTCTGGTTCGGTCTTCCTGCTACAAACCTCCAGCAGGTGCTAATAGGACTTTTTAAAATAAATGTGATTGTATTTTTATCGTGGTCCTGGTACCGACCTGTAGTAGGACAGCTGCAGAGCCACCTGGATGAAGGAGTTTGGACTCAAGTTGTGCTTCTTAGGAAGCTCTTTGCCGAACCTCTTGAAGTTGAAGACGTGGACGTCGAGGTCGTTGATCAGACTGAAAGAATATAAAAGATAATTTAATCACAACGTCTACAGGAATCCTTTGTAGGATTATAATCTGATCATTTCATCTGGTTATAACAAGAGCAAAAAACACAACTTCCAGGTTCACAAATAACCAAATATTCTTAATTTCAGTGTGAATTTGCAGTAACTATTTATGCAGCAGTCGTCTGAACTGGAAAATATTTTAATGAAATTCCAGAACAATTAAATTTAAAAATACTTTATCAATCCCAAAGGGAAATTAAGCAGCAAATATATGAAAAATATTGCAAAAAATATTTTTGCAATGTCATTTAATACAATATTTATAATATAGTAAATATAACAGCATAATATTTAAATATTAAATAATATTAGTACATTATATTATTAAACATTATATTTAATGGTATAAAATTTAAATCACAATCAAAAAGCTTCAAGAAATAAAACCCAATTATTGTTTAACCAGATTTGATTTACCCTTCATCAATTTTAATCCACATTTTATAATCCCTGCTCTCATAATGTATGTTTTGGTTTTATTGTAGCATTTTATGCATTCTATTTTAAAGCTGTTTTTCTGTTTATTCTTTTATTCATATTTGCCATTTTTCTACCTGTTAACGGTTAATTTTGATGCTAAAATAATCAACATATTTTTTCCCCTTTATCTGTGAAAATCCCAAGAATAATGATAATTTAAAAAATCCATCTGAACTGATCTGTCGGTTCAGAGCTAAAAAATAATTTCAAAAGTTTTGCAGAGCGTTTATGTTCCAATTTAAAGCTCAGATGAAGCAAACAGAGGAAATATCCGTCATGTAAAACTTTCGCTCCTCACTGCAGTGAGCAGACGAATGATTTCTGATCGTTCTGAAAATATGAAGGTTCTGAGTTTAATCAGAAAAACATCGACTCATTTCGTTTTACTCTCCCGATTTGCTGAATCCAGCAGCAGGAAGTTGGACCCGATTCAAACAAACACGCTCACATGTCGAGGTTCTGCTTGGCCTGCTCGATGTCCCTCTTGATGTCCAGGTCGATGTGGAAGTAGAGCTTCTTGGGCATCGGCAGTGGAACGAGCGGCGCCCTCTTTGGGTCGGGCTTCTCACTGCCGACAAGCAGAAAAATATTCATGAGCAGGAAATATTGGCAACACTTTATTGGAAGGGATGTGGAATAACATGAAGGATTCGTCATAAATGTTTCCGACTGTTATGAACATTTTTCAAACTTTTGCAGCACCACACTTTGGAGATAAAACAACACAAATGGTTTCATTCCACTATTATATGAATTTATTACTGTTATTATAAAAATATCTTAAAGCATTCCACATTGCTGGGACGAGATGAACTAAAAATATAACAAAATGTATGTTTTGAAATGACACCCAGCACACCTGACTGGTCACTCAGATAAATCCCCCAATTTTAATAAATCACAAAGGATTGCTTTCCAAATTTTGGTTTTAATCAAATGCTCGATTGTACTTTATTACAAAGCTGAGCAGTTTACAAACTTTGAAACTTACACTATCTGAATTCAAGAATTTTTAAGGATATCAAGCACCGGTTTAAAAGTAAGATGTAGTCATTTTCAAACCTTGTTTAAACCAGATTATTGTCACTGAGGCCGTTTTATTCATGTACAAGCTCGTCCAGCAATCCCTGCAACTGGTGCTCATCCAGCATAGCAGAATTTGTTGCAGTAGGAGTTTTTCCAGACAGTTTTAACTCACCAGTACTCCTCTATATGGTGCAGCAGGTTGGCTATGGGCGGGCCCTCGGCTGTGGCCTGTTCGTACAGGAGGCCCCATGATCCGTCCTCGCCCACCACAAACTGTTCAAACAAATACAGGTCACAGTCAAATACAATCAGCTTCTCCAAAGCGCCTCCATTATTGGTGATCAGACCCACCTGCAGTGTTTTGTCAAACCAACGGTTGCCGCTGTTGGAGTACGTCCCGCCTCCATGCAGAATCTGAGCCGCCTTACGGCTGGCGTACCTGCAAGATAAAAGCCAAAAGCATGAGACTCAAATAAAGAAAAATATAAAACGCTATTCTTAAGGATCTCTGACGCAAACGGCGCAGCGTTTCACAATCTGTAGTTTCAGTTCAAATACAGGGGAAGACAATCGCTCGCTGCAGCAAACGTCAACACGCGACACAATCATATCTGCAGAGACGATTACGCAACAAGTTCAGCAAACACAGAAACACCCGAGAATGTGAGCGTGTGCACATACTTCTCATCTGATATTCTCATGACGGGAGAATCCAAGCACAGCGAGAAAAGACCCGTCTCAATCATCCGCACCGACTCCTGGTTCAGTTTGTCTAAAGAAAATAAAAAAAGAATACAAAAAAAAGAAGATATTCAAGAACATTGCTTTACATTTATTCAACCTGCATGTCTAAAACATCAAAATGTGTATTAACATTAGATTGGTTTCTACAGTTGGATATGTAAGAAACTCTCCCAAAACTATGAGATTGTCCAATTTTTGTGTCATTACCAAACAAGATAATCCAGATTAATTAACAAAATTAAAATATCTCTTCATTTCCAAATTGTTCATTTTGGTCTATTTTGATTACAGTATTTTCTGGATTATAAAGCCGCACCTACAAAAAAAAACTGGAAACGTAGATATATAAGCTGCAACACACTATAAGCCGCTGGCATCTCCGCTGCTCTAGGTTTTCCACAAGGACGTCCTCAATAGCAGGTTAATTAAGGTCGCCCTTAATAAATCTGCTGTTAAGGAGCCCTCTGTCTCCAGCCCAGAACGATAGCCCTCAACTTAAGCGCAGCATCACATGAACTTCTTCCTGTTGTTTCCATGATGAGGAGGTACGAGTTTGAAAGCATTTCTCAGTCGTGCCTGCTGTTAGCATGTGCTTATTCTAAATAAAAATCAGCACTTTCTTCTTTGATTTCCAATTTTGACTTCCAATGATTCACTTCCTGCTAAAGAGCCCCCCCTGGTGGTTAAAGCAAAATCCACAGAAAAGCCGCACCGGGCTATAAGCTGCATGCAAACCATGGGGAAAACGTAGCGGCTTATAATCCAAAAAATACGGTAATCTCTAGTGGTCCAACTAATTAAATACCACTGGACTGTCAGGTGTGTAACTGATGATGTGCGGTCGAACCTTTCAGCAGGCGGTTGTACGCCTCGCCCCAGGTGTGGCGGTGCTCGCTGGTCAGGATGCCCATGGGCTCCTTGTCCGTCTTCCAGGACTGAGACCTGATTCTGTGCAGCTGACTGTGAATCTGACTCTCGGTCATCCGCGAGCCGTCGCTGTTGTAAACCTCCAGCTGGAAGAACTAGAACCAGGAAATGAACGTTAAATCACACAGAGACTCACCATGTTTAGTGCTTAACTCAACAATTATTGGATTTTTTCTTTTATTTAAATCAGTTTTAATTATTTAAATCAGTCCTCGTCAATAAAGAACTGTTGAGATGATTAAAAAGTTTTCCAAAACATTTTAATTTATTAAGGATTTTGCTGCATTAAAGGGCGCTCGTCATATTTCTGTGCTTTCATTCGAGTCTCAACTGCTTCTAAAAACAGGCCAAGCATTTACAAAAACAAAACAAACCCCCAGCTTATTGTTTCAGGCAATAAGTTTCTGGTTTTCGGTTTTCAGTGTTTGTAAAATGAGTTTCAAAATCATTCTGTGGGCACTCGGCCGTTTCCGAGCAACTCGAGCCAGCCCTGCTCCGTTACCTAGCAACCCAACTGACCTCTGGTACATCTGGTCAGCTTGTTTTACCGCTGTAGGCAGCACAATGGCTGTTTTAGGGTTAGGATTTTTAGCATGTCTTCCAGTTGCATTGCTAAATATTTGTTAGAAATGAAAGTTTACTGATCTTTGAGAAGGCGTGCTCGCTTTCAGGCCTGAAAGGATTAATCAAATTAATTGATTCAGTAATAAATTAATAGTAGCCTTAAGTATATTAATGCAAAAAAGGTCACTTGCTGGAAAAAACCCAACATATTCATATTTTGTTCTGAATACCTTTGTCTGTAAATATGTTCCACCAAAAACTCCTCAAGTGGTATTTATTTTATTCTTTTTATCCACATGGTACAAATGCCATGTTATTTCAATTTAGTCAGCAAAATATTTATTTTTTTACTTAAAGAAAAACAGAGTCATTTGTCTTTTTGCATCTTTTGATGCATTTATGATATTGTATAAAAAGACAAGAAAAATCTGCAGTGTGCCAATTTTTGTATCCAATTAATGATCAGAATAATCATTAGTTGCATTATTGTACCAGCACCATAATATATTGATGGTATAATAGTATCTTTTATAGCAATAACTCCTCCAGCAGTAAAAATGTGCTAGTTTAACAGGCCTATTGAAGCATTACAATGATCTCAAAACTAACTTCATTAACATGACGTTTGTGCTGATTAGGAAGCTACTCTAAATCTCAGAGGCACCTTCAACTCTGACCTTTGTGGTGGGTTTGAAAGTTGACCTTTGGCGCTCGATGAACATAGAAAGAAACTGTGATAAATTTGGTTTTCTGCAGTCCACCGAGTTCATTAAACTAAAGCCAGATTGGCAAAGAGTCACTGGACAGTGAAGCACTTTGTGTAAAGGTCATCCAAACTAATAAAATGTTCTGGCCGGGTCCAAGTCTCTGCACCTTCTGGATAAAAATATTTCAGCCTTCGCCTCTGGTCCAGCCTGGACTTATTTTAAACATCAAAAGAATCTCATGCTGTGTCGAGGATCTCCTTTGTCACAAAAGGTCATCAAGACCTTTAAACTCCCGAGCAGGAAGTTTCCTTCCTCTCTGGGTCATCAGTTACTTTTCATCCATCCGAGACAAAAACACAAAAACCAAACAGGTAGCAATAAAATCAGGACATGACCTCAGCGCTGTGGATGAAAACCGACACCGAGTTAAAAATAGACGCCTCCCGACTACTTCTACTTCCTTCAACTCAAGTAACGGTATTTATCCAAGAAATTACTCGAGTATAAAAGCATTTGGTAAAAAGTCTATTCAAGTATTAAATTATCAATCAATTAATATTTAAAAATTACATCAGATGGACCAAAAATATAAAGTTATGTGGACATTTTGGCATTTAAAGGACCAAAATGACAATTATTAAAATAAAAGGCAACAAAATAAGGCAAAATAACATTTTTCCAGATCAGTTTTTTTCAATAACACTGTAAAAACAATCTTAAGTATTTTACGTTTCTACAGCAAATATCTTCATACACTTGAGGACAAAACTAAGTTACTAAGAACTTATCATCAGGGTATAGAAGCTTATTTTCAAATTCAAAAGCACTTTTTACTTTTATTAATTACTATAATATTTTTTTATTTTTACTTTTATTTTAAATAAATAATTTCTTTATACTGAGGAAAAAAATATTAGTTTATTTGGCAGATTATATAACCTGGGGGAAATGTATTGTTTTCTGGCAGTGAAACTCATCGGTATTAAAGAATTGTTCACTTAAATTAAGCTTTTAAGTTATTTCTAAGTTAGTTTTATTTCATTCCAAGTGGAGGGAAATATTCAAACTACAAAATAAACTAAATATACTTGGTAAGATTTGGAGTTTTTTCAGTGAAAAAATGAAACAGAAACTGCAGGTTTGTGTCTCTTTATGGTGAATTTTTGGTTAAAACTTGTTTGTTTTTCATTCAGTTGATAAAGAATCCGGAAATTTAGAGCAGCGAGGCTTCATAGTAAAATTACTCATGTAAAGGTAATAATTACAGAGAAACAAAACACTCCTAAAAGTGATTTTTCCCCCCAAAAAATGTTAGTGAAGTAACTGTAATTGAGTAAGTAATCCTCGTTCCTCCCAGCTCTGCCCACCTGGTAGTTCCGGACCACAGTGATGTGGGTCGGCGAGCGTCGGGAGTTGCTGTAGTGAGCGACGTAGTCGTGTTTGGGTCCGGGAATCCTGCTGGAGGAGAAGAGGAGCGGGTACAGCTCCATGCACAGAGGCTTCCCTCGCATGAACTCCACCGGCAGCTGCCCACTGAGAGAAACACAAACACAAGCAGCTGTCAGGATTCCCACAGCTCCCATAAAACAAGCATCAGGAAACCAGTTCAGGAAAACCAGCGAGACACAAGAACCTGCTGCGTCGATTTGGAGACGAACCCTCCATTTATCACAAAGAAAATACAGGCTTATATTTCACTCAGCTACTGCCAGATTGGTCTAGTTTCGTGAAAAGTAAATTCAATTAAAACAAAGGTAACTTACAAAAAGTGAGTTGGCTTTGTTCACTTATTGCTTAGAAATAGGAGCTTGTTTTACGTCAATAATTGGGCTCAACTAACAAAAATGCAACAGTTATTAAAAATTAAATATATTTTATCAAAAATTAAATGTTAATTGAAAAATTCTTCAAAGAGTTATTGAAGATGCTGATGGCTGTGGATTTCCTGTAGCAAAAAAATTCATTAAACTACAATAAAAATATATTCTATTGATAAATCCTTTCTATATCTAATGTATATCAGGAGGTAAACATGTTGCTCCTGTAATCCATTGAGGTTTGAGATCAGCTGCAGATACTCTTACAGTCAGTCCAAGTAAATTTAGCTACAGATTATCGTCAAACGTCAGCCAAACACACGGCGACGCCAGCTGGGTGAAACACAAGACGGGCAACAACAAGAGGGCAAAATGACGCCTGCAGCACGTGAACAGAGAGGAATCACTCCAGTAAGGAATCACTCCAGAGAGGAATCACTTCAGAAAGGAATCACTTCAGAGAGGAATCACTTCAGAGAGGAATCACTTCAGAAAGGAATCACTCCAGTAAGGAATCACTCCAGTGAGGAATCACTCCAGCATGTCAGAGTCTGCACTGCGTTGTTATAAAAGGTAAAACTCACTTGTTCATTTTGGCTCTGAAGTCCAAAACAGCTGCTATCAATTTAGATGCAAACCTGTGAAGAAAGGAATATATTATTACCGTTATGTTATAGATTTAAATCAGGAGCATCAAGCTGATTGTCATTGTGGGCCACATCACAATTTGGAGTAATCTGAAGGGCCACATAAAAAGCTACAGCGGGCCAGATTTGGCCCCCGGACCTTGAGTTTGACACGTGATTTATGGGGTTTAACCCAGTGGTGTCTAAACTTTTTGCCATTAGTGCCAAAACTGTTGAGTTGAGAAAACTTGAGCAATAAATTGATTTAAAATGAAAAGTTTTATTTCTGAAGACATTTGTAGTTTTCATCTCTTCAATGTTATGCCAAATAAACTATTTTAATAAAACCATAAAAAGCATTATAAATAAAATCTACTAATTAAGCAAAGTAATTTTTGTAAAAAAAAGCAATCTGTAAATCATTGTTGATCCAAAATACAAACAAAGCTTTGCACAGTTGATGTATTAAATGACAGGTAAATATTTTCCAAAGCTTTTTTTTAAGAGGTTAATGAGCCTCGATTTAGAAAAAAAAACAAGTTTGGCTTCAGCAAACTATTAATAAAATAAATACTGTTGTCTTGTATCTAAACAAATAAACATAAGAACATTTTATTTCTCTATAAATATCTCAATTTAATCACAAATTGGTTCCATCCAGGCAAACAAATGGCCTCCAGGACATTTAACCCTAAAGCAGGGATGTCCTGGTTTATGGTCTTCTGCCTGACTTTTATCAGACAGAATGCATCCTCTCCTGATAAGAGTCTCCTCCACTATCTGACTTTTCCCCAGCAGAAAACAAAGCAAACGGCTCGACCACCAAACACAGATAAGGAAGCCTGAACGCCACAAGTAAACAGCTTTAAGACTCATTATGAGTCAAACTGCAGGGAAAAATTGATGCGTGTCTGAACTCACAGCAGCTGGCTCCTCCAGTCGTTGTAGTCCCTGCGAGGCAGAGAGATGGCCGGGTTGGAGTGGACCGCCAGGGGCTGCCTGCTCTCCAGGTACGCCCACCGGACCCACAGGTCCGAGACCTGGAAGGACCACGCGCAGGTCAACGGAGAAAGTTCAAACTTTTTATCACTTTCTCTATGATCACCGGCTGAACCTCATCATGCAGCTTTCGCGCTCTCCTCGTAGTCACGCTTCACGCTGGTTTCATATTATTTTATCATTATTTGTAGTGTTATTTTTCCAGTTACACGATGCATCAAACCGTATCAAATGCCTTGTCTACTTAGTCAGCCAGAGTTAATGCATGCAGAAATCAGAAAAACTCGAGCAGCCAAAACAGTTTCTGTCCCCTTATTAAAAATTCAATAGACAGAAATTTAAGCAGCATTAAATGAGTTGAATTTGAGCGAAAAGCAGCGGATTTATCATCATGCAGGGCCGGTCCTACACTATATGAGGCCTTTGACTTAGGGGCCCCTGTGTTGGCAGAGGGGGATTAGTTTAATTAAAAAGCTAAAAAGAAATGAGTTGTGAATGCAGTTTACTGATTTGTATTTGTGAACAAAGAGAGCTCAAACTCAAAGATTAAACTCTTCAGATTGTTGCTACGGTAACAAAACACTTTAACTGTGAATATTGTTCTTTTAACATTTACAAAGTAAACTTGCCAGCTACTTAAAGTCTTAAATTTAAAGGTTAAATAATTTAGAATCTTTTAACTTATGTATGCCGAGACCTTGAAATCAAATTTAGCAGCATTGATCATCTCAGTACATTTACAAATCTGTGGTCTGTGTTAAAATATCAGCGTTTACGGGCCCCTGACGGCCTGACGGAGCCACTGACTTCATTTGGATTAAACAGAAATGCAAATATTTGATATTCATCTGAATTGTATTTTTTGATCAGTTGTTTTTGTGGGTTTAAATAACGTTCCACTGGCAATGTTTTCCCGTAACATATAATTATCCAGTAATATTTTTACTTTTCCCATCAATTTAACATCTTTTAATAGAAAAACATGGTGGACCGCCTTGATCCCCGACCTGAGCAAGTTTGCTGGGGAAAGCCTGAAATTTCTGTAGTTAATCTCAAACGTTTGGAGTGATTTGGTGTAAATTTACTCCTTTTTTTCTACCTACAAAGTCCTTAATTCACTTGTAAAAATTACATGTGGGTTCTAGAAAATTGGGCAAAAATATTTAGAGAATGAAGCTGAATGTTGCTCTGCAACTGTCACCAGATGTCTTCAATCGCTCTGTTTAGTTCTTGTAAGCCTTCATTTAATTAGAGCCAAAGATTCTCCTTATGCGTTTTAAATGTATTTTGGAAAGTGTCTTTTTTTGCTTTTAACCAATAGCTGCGATGCATGCGCCCATTCCCAGCTTCAGCATGTGTCTGCTTCACACACACCCAGTTCTTGGTGAGCCTGGCTCTCCTCTCCAGCCCCTCCTGCAGCTGCTGCCCCAGGCCCCCGGGCCTCCCGAACTCCTGCACCATCCTGCGGGTGTGGTTGAGCTCCTCCGGGGGCAGCAGGGGCTCCAGGGCCCTCAGATAGCCCTGCAGGGTCTGGGTCAGCGGGGGCACCGGCTGCGGCGGCACCGTGGAGTAGAAACACGGCTCCTGCCTCGGGGAAACCTGCACAAAAGAAGAGGGAAGCGAGTTTTTCTGTTTACTGCACGCATGGCTTGTCTTCCACTGGAGTTTGACCAGAGGCAATTAAATCGCGTCCCTGCAGGAAATGCACAAGATATGATAGTGGAAACTCCATCCGCTACTCGTTATTTAATTACCAGCCAGGTTGTTGATACAAATACTCAGTTCCTGCCCCTTTTTGCCACTCTACGAGGCGAGGTTAATGAAACCAAGTGGACAAAACAAAAGGCTCACCAAAGACAGCCATGCTCTGCAAGTCCTCGCCTGAATATTTCTGAAAATCATATTTCCTCGGATCAGCTCCCCACTCTGTGGAGCATGCGTGGCCACAAAAAGGCACCGTTTCCTTTACGTCCACAGACGTACACAGCTCAGACTGCGCAGCGTCAGATCGCCCAAATGAAGCCCTGACCTCCTCCTACTTCTCCGCCATGGAGACACTCGGCGGCCCTCATCGCTCGACGCGCAGCTTCCGGAGAAAAGTTGCTTTTTCAGGGCGGAAAACGACGCGCTGCCCCTCCGCCTCTTCTCCCCGGCGGCTGTTCCCTTTGGCAGCGAGCATGCAGAGCCTCACGTAGCGGACAGGAGCTAGGAGATAACTGCCGCCTGCCGCCGCCGCTGCTGCACGCGTGCTGACGTAAAAACGTTTCCGTAAACAGCGACGTGAAAAGGAGGGTGTAGTACCGTGACTGGGCAAAGGGTGCCGCTGTTGCGCCCCCAACTCTGGTAAACAGCAGGTGATCATCCCGAAACAAAGACTTTGTAAAAACAATAAAGAGCGGAAATGAGTTGTAACTCAGGAACTATTGTAAATAAATGTGCTTTTAGGATTATTTTTACTTCACTTGAGTAACTTTAAATGAAGTATCATTACTCTTACTTGAGTAAATTTTCAGGATTCTCTTCCCACTGAAAGAAAAACAAACACCTGCAGTTTTTGTTAAAGTTATTAAGTTTTTCTGTTAAAAGAAACTGATTTTGAAAAATTTTATTACCTGATTTTGTTATTTTTTTCTGTTACTCATATGAATTATTGTCATTTTCATATGACACCATTATATCCTTGAAATTTCACTTACCTTTAGATAATCTGTAATTTTTTTTAGTATTTATGTAATTATTTCATACTTCCTGTACCACTGTCCATTTTAGAAAGTGACACCTCATTTATTTTAAATGGTGAAACCAACATATTAAAGTAAAAATAGGTAATTACTTTCTGTAACTGCAGCCCAGTAAACGATTAAACTGACATAATTTCTTCTGACATAAAAGTGAATTAAATGTTAACAAATTTTCACATTTGATAGAATTAATTAAACCATTCATTCATTTCATCCAGTTTATATAAGGATTAGTTTAAATCATCACATATTTTGTTTTTAGTTTGAGTGAAAGGGTAATTACAAAATAGTCCAATGGAAACTTATTCTTAAAAATATTAGAATTATTTGGTTTGAGGTTATAGAAAGGACCTTGTTTTTACAAAAATCTTTTTATTTGGGTTTCAATTTTGTTTGTTTTTATTCACAGTAAATATTTTACAGTAGTGGAATTAATAATCTAACTAAAACATTTGGAAAAAAAAGTAGAAAATAACACTGTGGGACATCTGTTGACAAACACCAGAGCCAAAGACATTAAAATAGTTTTCTATTTAACAATTCTAACATTTCGCAATATTTTCAAAGAAAACCAGAACTAAGAAAGATCTGGGAAAAGTTATTTAATTTTGACTCAAAACAGAAACTGCTGAGAAACATTTATTTAACCACAAGCACAAAAAACAGGACATAAAACTGTTTTATAACATTTTATTAGCTTTTTCTGTTTTGAAGCCAGCTTCCTTAACCATCAGAGGAAAACCATCACATGCACATAATCTGCACCAAATGAAATATTTAGGTTAAATAAGCAAAATAAAAGTCCAAAATCAGCTGAAGTGCATCTGGTGTCTGGGTTGAAGCAAAAATCTTCCTCTGATTGACATCCATTCAGGTCTCATTCACAATAAAAACACCAAAATAAAACCTTTAGCAGAGTCTATATTCATAGACAAATCATGTTACACATTGCACCAAAACCCAGTGAAAGGAGGTTTATTAAACAGGCTTCAAACTATCAGATTACATTACCTTAATCTTTAAGTCATCTGTATGAGCTAATCCAGCAGGCACATAAATCCAGATGACATAAAAATCACTTCAAGTCTATTTTTTAAACTAACATTTAAAAAACAAATATAGAAGAAACTATATAATATATCACCTGGAAAAGAAAATCTTTTTATTTGTTCTTATTGCATAGATAAGTGATCGTCGTCACTCAGAAATACACACCTGAGTTTTCATTTTTATCTTTTTACATACGTACCGTGCCTTAACATTCACAGCTGTCCCTGAAAATAAATGTTCCCACAGTAAACAACCATGTGCCTCAACCTAAACGAACTGATTCTACATTAAGCAAAGATGCCAAAAGGAATACAACAAACCAATAAATCAACAGAGGATAAAAAATTATAGGATTTTTTTTTTTTATAAAATGTCGATGATCTCATCACATGGGCAATTTTGGTGAAGATGATTGGCTTCTACCGAGGGCAAGACTCATCTGGAAGACAGAGATGAAAGGAAATTAAAGTGAATCTTTAATAGATATTTACGTTTTGAATACAATTAGATTTTAAGATGGATTACTTTTCATTTATAAATTACCAATTGTGTCTACAGGAACATGCAGGTATAGTTTAACTCTTCTTCTTTATTATGAGCTTGCCCACAATGCTCACCTTATTTACAATGTTTACCTTATTTATTTAGAAAATAATAAGGTAAACATGCAGATCTCAATGATCTGCATTGATCTGCATTTTCTCCTTCACAGCAAACCATTCAAATGTCAGAGGATTTTATACAACATTCAGCAAGGTAATAAAACAGACGTTTATAAAACTCTGATGCTAACAAGCATGCTAACAGAAGTCATGCTAGCTTGATGATATGAGTAGATAATTATACTACTTAAAAACTAAAAGTAATAAAATCAGGTACAGACAGGCACATAAAATAAAACTTAAAACGATGCTGAGAGCTTTGGTAATGTAGCATTCCTCTGAAAATTTCAGGTATATGATTGCTACAATGCTAACTAGCATGTTAAAGTAAAACTAACTTGAGATATATTTTTACCCAGTTAGAACGTTGATTATAAAAATGAAAGGGAAGTTATTTGATGGTTAATAAGCTGTAATAAAGAGGGATTAAAACATTGTTTTGATCTTTCGAGGCAACAGTATTTCTCTCAGATCTTTGGTGAACAGACAGCTACAATGCTACATAGCATGTCAAGGGTAGGCTAATGTAGGAAGATGTTTTGAGTCACTTATAAAGAATTTTTCTGAATATGTAAAAACTCTAAATGAGAAGAAATATAGTGTAGGGTGGCGCAATAAAACTAAAAATTAAAGACAGGCTCAGACCTTTAATAGCAAAAGCTATTTCTGTAGAGTTTTAGCAAGCAGATTCCAACTATGCTGATGAAAATTTACTTATTTTTTCACTTTAAAGGCTCTAACCAAACAATTTTATAATAATGAATAATAACCTTTTAAAGGCATTCAAGGAATTAATAGCATATGAAGAATTAACAAACTGAAAACTACGATGCTAGCTGGAATGCTAGCATTCTAGCTAAAGTCCAAATACTTGCAAAAGCAACTGGTGCTTTCAACAGAAACAAATTCTACAAAGTCATCCAAAAGCAGTGGCTTTATGCAAATTGGTGAATATTTATAAGGACGTGGTTGCAAAAAAAACAACAATATGTCACAACTATTTTTAAACAGTAAACAATTTAGCAGCATGTTTTAATGGATGTGGACTGTATTTATGTTGTGCATTTCTGCTAATCACTCAAAGCATTTTATATCAGAGCCACATTCACCAAACTGCATTCACAAACGTGTATTCAAACACATACAGGTCTTGAAAAAATTAAGAGCCCACTGCACTGAACCCCATCGGAAACCTCCTGGTTATTCCACCAAATATTGATTTTTGAACTCTTCCTCAGTTAAAACATTAATATTGTTGTTTCTAAATGAATTTTAACTTGTTTTATTTGCATTATTTCTGGTCTGAAAGCACTTTTTTGTTATTTTGACTATTTCTCATTTTCTGCAAATAAATACAAAATGCTTACTTGGAATTTCAGAGACATGTTGTCAGTAGTTCATAGAATAAAAGAACAATTCTCGATACTTTGAATTTTACTCAAACATATATATATAAAACATAAAATTAAAGAAACTGATCATTTTACTTGGTCTTTAGATATTTCCAGAGCTGTATATGCAGATCAGCCGGCAAAATGTGGCAAAGTGCCTCTAAACAGGGATAAACATGAAGCTGGAGTCGAACCCACAACTTTCAGATTGCAAGAGAAGTCAGTTCAGGTTAAAGGTCAATAGTACAAATAAATGAGGCAGTGGTGAGTATTTATGCCTGTAAAACATTTACTTTTGTAAACTCAGTCTTAGGGGTGTCCAAACTTTTTGTCACTGGAGCCAAAATTGACGACTTGATGAAAAAAAAAAAATCCTAACCTAAAATTATGCAAATAAAGTAGCCCCTATTTTTTATTTTTTCAAAATGAATTTCTTTTGTAGATGCAAATGTTGAAAGGGATTTTTATGACAGTGTAGTCCAGCTACTGGAAATAATAAAAATTAAATTAAATTAAAGGCGGAGTAAATTTCTAGATAAAACTATAAATTGAGTTTCAAATGTCAAATATTTTAGATTTTTTGAGGAAAATGTCTGAGATTAATGTCAAATGTATGAGCTTTTTGGCAGAAATGTACTCTTTTTCTCTATAATTACCCTATTGTACTTTCTGTATATTTGCTGGATTAAAAGAAAAGAAAGTTTTTGATTTCTTTTAGGTTAGACTGAATAACTTTATTTTCAGAAATAATAACAGAATTTGGGTCACTTTTTTTCAAAACACTTGATATATTTAGCCAAGTTTAATCAAAAATAAAAGCAGGAGCAAATTTGGCTGTAACCCTGATTACAAATTAAAACTCTCTAAATTTGAATACATTTTTAAATAGTTATTAGGGCCACAAAAATCAGCTCAAGGGCCACAAATGGCCCCCAGGCCACACTTTGGACACCTTTGCTCTAGCTGTAGCTTCACCAAAAAAAAAACCTTTATTTTGACTAAAACATCAACTTTTTAAAATGAATGAAATCAATAATTTCTCATGACATCTGTAAGACCTGCAGAAAACATTCGTTAAACTTTATGTCTTCGGAGACGGGGGTGACACTGACCCACTCTCAGGCGAGGCGCTGTCGCAGTCCCTGTGCTCTTCGTGCTTTTGAGCACGACTCCTCCTCCTCCTCCTCCTTCTCCTCCTCCCTCACCTTCACCATCGCCCTTGTGCGCCTCCTTCTCCTTCTTCTCAAGGTCATAAGAGAGCGGGCTCAACGTCAGCATGAAGGTCTCTGAAGGATACTCACACACCTGCTCCAGCTGGTCTTCATCAAAACACACCTTCCCCTGCAAAAGACAACACACATTTTGGTTTTATTGTATTATACTAAAAATAAATGAGTAAAAGATTTGAGCTGCATTTAGTTGTGTCTACTACCTTCCTCTCCTTAAGTCAAATAAATTTAGCGATTTTTAGATTTTAAACCTAAATGTTAATGTTTTAGGTTAGCACTTAAAAAAAACTGAAAGAGGAAAAAGACAGGAGTGGGGACTATTTCCCAGAATGCTTAGCGGCATGTTTCGTATCCTGAGATGGAAATGTGTTACACTGATATGAGTAATTTGAAATTTTACTTAGCTGTTCAAAAACAGTGTTAATGTTAATGAGACTCCTGATTTATTGAGAAGGTCAAAAACATTTTCACGAAGAGACATGATGGGTTTTACAGCATTTTCCCCTTTATAAATTAAATTAACATTTGACAACCCATTTTAAGTTTGGCAAAAAATAGAAACACAAAAACCAGTTTTTTACATACACTGTAAAACATTTGAAGGGGATTTAACTTGAAAATGAAAGTCCAATGGCTGCCTCAAAATGCAATCTAAGTCAACAATTAAATTGTTTTAGTTTTAACTAAGTTCATAAAGTTGATTTTACGACAAGTTGTCTAAACATTGTTCTTAAGTTAATTCATTTTTAATTGAGTTTTAACTTAATGCTGCAATTTAAACCAAATAATTATTTCACAATGTGCAGCAAAAAGCTTCCCTCACCTAGACAATACCAAGTTAAAATAGCTACTTATTTTACTTTAGAATAACTTCAGTTCTTGTTTCTAATTGCATGAACAAAATTTCTGATCTGATAATACATTTGATTAATCATCACAATTAAATCAGCTCATAAACATTTAGTGTGAGCAGGACATTATTATCAAGCATTAAAATAAACATTTGCCTTAATAAATCATTAAATTTCTTATAGGTTTTAGGAAATTAATAAAAAGTTAGCTTAAAACTTAAAGTTTATCTTTTACAAACTCACACAAACTCTAAAACTTGCTAAATTTATTTGACTAAAAGAGTAGAAATAAATGTTTTACTCGGTGTGAAAGCTTAAAATTCTTGGAACCATGACCTATTGTGGAAAAATGTTTCTAACTGAAACCAAACGGCTTCAACCTCGGCCCGTTTCCTCTTCGATATGCTAACTTCAACCTGCAAAGACAGACAGGGTGCAGGTGCTGGGAAAGGCTTCAGTGTGTCTCTCAGGGGCGTTTGCACACACTATGACTGTGAAGCCAACTGACAGCGTGAGGCTTGAAACAGCAGAAACACTCCAAACACCCCATGCAGTCGTTGACTGGAGAGCGGCGCAAATTAGGGAACAGAAGCAGAAACTGAACGCTAAGTTCTGGTTTTCTTAAAAAAAAAAAAAAAAAAAAGAAAAAGTAGAGCAAAGCCCAGCAGAGGTTGTTTACGAAGCAGTTAGTCTAAAAGGAAGCAGTGGCACATCGACAGACTTAATCACAGAAGCTCAGCTCTGGTGCCTGGATGGGGCAGTAAGTACATTTAGAAGTGCAGACAAGGTGTGCATGGAGCTGCTTCACCTTGAACTTTGGCCGTCTGAAATGCAGAGAACAGCTCCGCTCAAGTGGAGGCTGCCCGAATCAAACTGAGGCACAGAAGGCTAATCCTGCATCCCTGACCCTGATTAACCCAGGCTAACACTGCAGGAGACCAGAGCCAAAGAAGAAGCCAAGAAGAGGGAAGTTCATGCATTTAAATTCAGGCACAACAATGCAAGGCTGAAACTAGCGACGGAGTGTAGCTTTGAGGTTGCCTCCTACACTGACTTCCTTTTGCAAAACATTCGTGGGACTATGCAGAGGTAAAAAACTCAAACAATACATGGGACAGAAGAATAAATATTACACTGACAAAAAAAAAATCCCAACAAAGTTTGGCTGCAGGAGTCTATGTTTAGTAATATTACACAAGATCTGAGGTATAAAAGTCCAAGAAAAGAATGAGTGAGTTGAAGCACAGGCGGTTCACCCTCCTACTGTGAAGTGATGGTGTTGAAGGGGGGAGGGAAGGACGCCTGACGTCAGTCTGAAAGGCACCAACGTGAGAGCAACAGGTGGTCAGAAAATCACTGTGGTCATCTCTTACTGCAGCTAAGAGAGTAAGTCCTTATCGTCTGAATTACATGACAAAAAGCTAAAAGGTGTTTATAAATTCCATTTCTGCTACTTTTAAATGTTTCAGATGACCAAGTAAAAGACAGTTTTTATTTTATTTTGTTTATTAAAGGAAAAAAAGCAAACCAAGCAGACCTCAAACTATGTGAAAAAGGCGTTGCCCTTAAATATGGGCAACGCCCAGACTGAGCAGCTACAACAACCAGCAACCGTGACGTTTGTAAATACGTCACTACGTCCATGATGGACGTCGGAAGTGAGGGACGTGATTACTGAACTGAGCGACTGAAATTGTTTCATAAAGTTGTTTTCGCCAGTTTATTCGTGGTTTTTAGTGGTTCGAGTCGAGCTAATTTGTCTTTGAGAGTCACACACCTGCTTGGGGCTCATAGTATTTACAGAAGCTAGCTTAGAAACCGAGCCGTTACTTCCTTCCTCCTGACGTGTTGATCAAATTACTGACTTTGACTGAATTCACACCACACAATTTATGCTGATGTGTCATAAACAGCGTTTTCCTTTACACCGGAGCAGCATTAAAAACACAAAAGACAAGAAGCTAACCAGTTTGCTTTTTCCGTACATGCTAAGCTACATGACGGCGCAGCACTGTTTCTATGGTTACGGCTACACGCGTAGCTTCTCCATAATACAATATTTCATATAAATAAATTAACGTTAATCTTCTAACCTTGTAAAAAGTGTCGATACAGATCCGACTACCCTGAGGGCTGACAGTCATTATTAACGGCTGCTGGTCGTTATGGTTAACGGCTGCTATCCATCGCCGCCATCTTTTCTCGTTAAAACAATACAATGATAAGTTTGGTTTCTATCCTTGTCTTTTTCTGCAGTCGCCGCACAGCTTGTTGATTTTGATTATGCGATTTGACATAATGTTTATTGCTGGTTTAATAATGGGTCACTGTTTTATGGCAGGATTTATCTGCCTGATAATTTATCTGTGCCGATTTCCTTAATTTTAGGAGATGTTCTCTACCTCTGCCAAGGTCCAAAAATCATCCATTGTCCTCTCTTGCTCTGCAGAGTGATATGTCAGATCTGCATGTTTCCAGTTAACAACAGCCACCCCACCTTTGCCAACTCAGCCACTTTCTTGCTATCCTAAGCAACATTTCACACAAAAAAATTGGTATTGGCCAAAATCAGAATCGGCAGATCACGTTTTTTAAACATTGGTCACAGGCAATCAACCCAAAAAATTGGTGCATCATTCTTTCAAATGCCCTGTTACTGAAATGTGCAATGAAAAATAAACTTAACTTAAGCATCTGAGTATGAGGATAACCTTAAGATTTAGTCACAGAGTCCTTAAAAAAGTCCTTAAAACAAGAGTCTGGGAATTAAAAAGTGGACCCAACATCTCTTCCGTTTTGTCAACCTTAAACTTTTTTTAGAGAAGCTCAGACATCTGAAAGAGGAAGCGAGTAAAGACACAGAGCCTGACAGGGAGTTTCTGTCAGAAAAAGACTTTAATCTTCTCACACCAGCTATCAACAAATTGCCATTTTGTCTTTTCCTCTCCTCAATGCCACCCGAATACCAGCCTGATCTTCAAACACTGTCTGTTTTCCTCACCAAATCATGCACATCCAACTAAAACTGGGCCGCCTGACGTCTGAAACACTCAGAGGGACAACATGGTCAAAGACGAACCTGCGATCTAACGACCCGAAGCCCCCGCGAGGGTCATAGCCAAGCGCAGACAAAGAGAGATTTGTGCGAGAGGCAGCAAAGGCTGACTCAACAGTTACAGGAGGCGAAGGAAGCAGTCTACAGGGGAAATTTCAAGCAGCTTAGAAGTGTTAAAACACCAAAACAGTGACATGAGTAATCTAAAACAGGCTGGAAATGTCCAAAAAGAGCAAGAGTGATCTTCACAGGATGGTGAAAATCTTTACTTTTGACTCTTTCTTGCATTTCCCTACATATAAAATAAAAAGAAGAAAGAAGCTTGTTAAATTAACGTTGTACAGTGAATTATTAGTGAAGAAAAATTTTCTTGTGAAGTGATCCTGCATGAATTCACTCAGAAAACCTCGTGATTCAAGCAAGTACACAAAATTAGTAAAACTGAAGAAAGGGAAGAAATTTTGCCTTTCATTGTGGTTTCCAATGCAGCTTTTCTGCCTCCACTGAAGCCTACACTGCAAAAGCACAACATTTTGCCAAGTATTTTCAGCCTAGCTTATAAAGCAAATATCTTTGTACACTTGAAATGAGACAAAAGTAACTCAAAAGTAACTTTTCAGCAAGTTAGAAGCTTGTTTTAAGTAAGCAATTCCTTCCACAGGTGCAAGAGGAGATCTCCAGGGTTTATGGCTCAGAATCAAGATGTCGTGCTTCATAAGGCTTTAACTGGCTTAGCTCCTTCTCCGTGATAACACTTCTCCATCAAAGGGAATGTTCTCCTACTGCAGGGGTGTCCAAAGTGTGGCCCGTGGGTCATTTGTGGCCCTTGATCTGATTTTATGTGGCCCCAAGCTGCAGTTAAAAAAATGATACAAATTTGGCCTGTAGATGCAGATGGAGACTTTACCTACATGATTTTCTTACCCAGGAAAATTTAAAATACAACACAAAGTATTTGTCTTTTTCTCAGACAGTTTTAATAAAAGTTTAAGCCAAGTTCATTTATTGAAAAGCTGCACCCAAATCAGCTTTTATTCTTTCTTAAACTTGACTAAATATAGCTGACATTTTGAAAGAAAGGGACCCAAATCCTGTTATTAACTGAAGAAATTATCTCAATACACCAAACATGCAGAATTTAAGTAGTACTAAGTAGTACATTTCTGCAAAAAATCTCAGAAATTTGTTAGAAAAAAACCCCAAATTTTTAGATTAGCTTTTACAAAAAACATGAGTATATCACAAAAGTGGCAGAAATTTAATCCTGTTTTTCTAAGTACTACACCATCGTAAAAATCGCTTTCAAGTGTTGATTGCTTGATTTTTGGTTGTGTTTTGGGCCAGTTGGTTGAATCTTTGGACTCCCCTGTCCTAGTGAAAGGACATTCTAATTGACAACAAGAGAAATCGGAAAGTGATAAACTTTGATTTTGGCGAGACTTTAAACTCCAACTCAAATACACTTCTGTTTAGTTGGGTGACTATGTGAGAGAGTGGGTGCTGTTCTTCCATTTTATAAGACTTAAAGACTAAAACTTACCCTCTTTGGTGTCACTTTACTCTTGACCAGACAGGACCTCTCCAGATTCTGATATCCACCAATCACCTCAATTTCCTCCACTGTTGGATACTTCTTCTTCGTAGGCTCATCCACAGTGGGGCTCATCGTTTGCTGGGCTGGTGTTTTAGCCGACCCTGATGATGCAGCTGCTGGTACCGCTGTTCCGGGCCTCGCCGCCGACCCCGTGGCTCCTCCTACGACAGGCTTTCTGGGGGTGATTGTGATGGTGGGGCCTCTCCTCACTGGGCCCCCAGAAGCACTCTTGATGGTGAAGAGCTTGGGCGAGGCGCTGGGAGACGGGGAGACGCCAGGGGAGTTGGCAGGAGATGGCGAGCATGGCGAGGAGGCTGGAGTCGGAGCACAGTGTGCAGGTTTCAGGGAGTTGTCAGGTGATTGGGTTCTTGAAAATGAAGAGTTGATGGTGATAGTTTGCTTCTGCTGAGATGTTGGGGAACAAAGATGTTGAGGAGACTCCTTGGGGTTGAGTTCTGGTGTCTCTTCAGTTTCTTTCACCTGCAGCTTCAACTCTCTCTTGGGACTCTGCTGTAGTTTTGCTTCTCTTTCCTTTGCAGAAGAATTTGCAGATGACTTCAGCACTTCCTGCTCTTTCAGCTGAAACTGCTCGATCTGTTGCTGTATCGTCTGGACCCCGCGGATGTCGTCACCTGCTTTGCTTTTGCTATCCCCCTGCTGGGAGCTTGAAATAAACGGCTTCACTTTAACGAGGTGTACAGAAGATGGGATGTCTACTGTCCTGTCCCTCAGGTACAAGCCAGTTCTGGAGCCAACAGTGTCCAGGTTGTAGATCCGACTCATGGCTGCCAAAGAGTTGGGATGAGGCGGCGAAGGAGAGAGAGATCCTACAGAATCTGTAGAAGTTGTGTATTTCTCCAACTCCTCCTCGGAGAGCTCCCTGTCTTCCTGCTCCTCCTCTTCGTCTTCCTCTTCTGCGCTCTCGTATCGGGCCCTGTGCTGCTCCAGGTGCGGCTCTACATGTTTCAGGGGGTCAGCTTCATCCTCGGAAATCTGTGAGCCTTCAGAGGCAGAAGCTGAGCGCTCGCCTGCCACTTCCTCTCTGCTGCTGTCTTGTGAACTGAGGACAGAAACAGGAAGCTGAGGGCTGGTTTTCAACACGCCGACTTCCCGTCTGACGTCACGCACACCCGTGGATGTCTGCTCTGCTGCTTCTCCCTTTACGCTCTCTGGTTCTGCCGGCTTTGTCTGAACCGCCACAGCTTCCCACTCTCTCTTTACCTCACTTCCTCTCACCTCGTACCTGTCCTCAGCTGCTGGAGCAGCACAGACGTCTGCAGCTTCACATCCATCTCCGACTCGGGCCTCTCTTTCGCTCTGCTTATCCAGCTCTCTCTGCCTGATCTTCTCTCGGAGGGACTCGATCCGGCTCAAAGGTTTTCCGATCCTCCAGCTGTCCCTCCTTTCCACCTTCTGACCTCCTTCCCAGTCTTGTCCGTCCGCGCTCCGACACTCGCTGCTTTTCCTCTCCACCATCTCTTCGGCAACATAAAACACCGTCCTTGGGATTTGAACCTCAAGAGGTGGGATCCTTTTCGGAGATCTAGGAATCTCTCTCTCTGGTCCAGAATGACTTCCTGTTTGGAGATCCTCTTCATGTGCAGCAGTGTAACGTCTTTCCTCCTTTTCGTTTATGTATATAGTTGTATCCCCTACTTTTTCTATTTTGCTGATAAGATCCTCGGTTTGCTGGGATAAGCTGGAGTGCATGAGGTAAGGTCCTAGTGGTCCTGTGCCGCTCCACTCTGGCCCTCGGTGGGGGATCTGATCAGGGACCACGGAGAGAAAACTGGAGCACTCTGTGAAAGCCGAATCTCGTTTGCATTGACTGTGAGGAGCTTCACTGGGATTTGGTGACACTTCCAATGAAGCACCAACATAATCACTTTCAGTTTGCACTTTTTTTTCCAGTCCATCGTTTGCTTCTGAATCTTTTTCCAAACTTTTCTCTTTCCTCGCGTCTCTTTCTGCTCTTGCTCTGCCGTCTTGTTTGATTGGCACTCTTCTCGCAAACGATATTCCCTCGGTGCTTTTGACCGACGCCACCGTGAACCCCTTGTCTCCCTCTGCGTCCAAAGCTTTCTCTGCAGCTCTCTTACTGACAGGCTCAACTTTCTTCAGCTCACTTCTGTGTTTCTTCCACATTTCTGCGTCGTTGTTCTTCTGGTTTCCTCCTTTTTCGTCCTCAGCCTTTACATTTCTTTGCTTTCCAAAGCGCTCCTTGCAGCTCAGTCTGAGCTTTGCTACCCCAGGTACATCCACCCAAGGAGCAATGTTTTTGTCTGGGTGAATCGTCTCTTGACCACCTACGTCTCCTAACCCGTTTTCCACAGCACCAATGACTCGATCGGAGAAGCTGAAGGAGCGTTTCGGGATGTTCCTCATCAGCATGTTCTTTCCGTTTGCTTTTCTCTCCTCAGACTGTCGATCATCTTGGTCTCCAGAGTATTTTCTCCTCCCCGATTGGAGGAAGTTATCTGAACTTTTGGACCGAGATGGAGGCTTTGGATGCTCTCCGAACTTACTCAGCAGCTTGCTGACCCTTCCTCCCTTCTCAATAAACACGCTGTCATCACAGCTGTCTCCTCCCTCGTCTTTATTGATCACAGTTGCCTGACCCCAGGGTTTGTCCTTCTCTTTTTCTCTCAGCCAGGACATTTCTGATTTCGTATCTCTGGTTAAATCCAAGCCGCTCTTCCCTTCTCCTTCCTCTCTAGACTTTCCTCCCCCTCCTGTCCGCTCTTCGGTGCTGACCGTCGGCTTGATGATCAGAACTTCAGAAGCTCGGATCTCCGTCACACTCCCTCCTCCTGCCAGGATCTCCCTCAGGTCCATCTTCATCCCTCGTTTCCCCTGCTGGTCCTCCTCGGACGTCTCTCTTTCCGCCTCCCTCCATCTCGCCCTTCTTTCATCGCTGCCTTTTCGGTCCTGCTCGATGATGATGATGTTGTCGGCTCGGATGGTTCGAAGGCAGGGAAGAACGGGTGAAAACTGACCAGATGGTTGAAGGATATCTTTATCCTCCGTCTCTTTCTTCCCTTTAAGGAGCTCCGGCTCTTTCACTGAGTCTTTCCACTGTTTTTTATCTTTTTCGCACCCTTCTTGGTTGTTCTCCTTTTCTTTCCCTAGACTCTTCTCCCTGCTCTTCTCTCTCTCCCACCCTTCACTCAAATCCCTAAACCTTTCTATTTTCAGCTCGATATCTCGTCCTCTGCTCACCTCCACCTCTTGCGCCCTGGCGCAGAGTTTTCCCTCCACCTCATTCGCCGCCTCAAGATCTTTGCCTTTCCTCCACACACTTTGGGTGCGAATGAACGGATTCTCGTGGACTGGAACGATGGTTTCCATCGACACCTGGCTTCCAGGTTTGGGCTCTGCATCCAGCCACATCCCAGGATCCGGACTGAGTGACGTCTCGCTTCCCAGATTGACCGTAATCGAGCTGTCGGTGTCACTCAGGCAGTCGGAGGGAGTCCTGGCGTCCACCTGGAGCAGGCAGATGTCTCTGTCCCTGTCACCTAAACTCTCCTGCTTGGCCTTCCTCCGCTGGATGATCCCTCGTTTCCAGGCGGGCATGCTGGCCAGCTTCTCCTCCTCCTCCTTTTCTCTCCTCTCTCGCTGCTCCTCCTCTCTCCTCTTTCTCTCCAGAAGAAGCTGCTTCCATTCTGGCAGAGAAGAAACAGACATAACAAAAAGAAATGTGCACCTCTGTGGCCAAAGTGGGCGAAACCTCTTTTCCAGGAGATTTAAGGAATTATCTGTAATTAAAAAAAATAAAATATCAGCAGAAAATCCAGTTTTGTCTCACTAACATGTCTAATAACAACAAAGCATCTCATAATACTAGTAGTTTGGGATTCAGATAACTTTGATTCTGCTTTTGCGAGGAAATACTTACAACGACGTTTGCGCAGATTTCTGGGATCCAACGCGCTCCGTTCCGCCTAAATCTCCCCAAGAGCAAATAAATAACAACAAAGAAAGAATCAAGCCTTCAAAACGTTTTGTCTAAAACGCCTGCAGTCCCACGAAGTCGCCCGGAAAGTTGACGTTGTCTGAAGGCGAGATGGACGGCCGCTCGGTCCGCCTGCAGCTCCAGAACTGCTGCGCGCTAATCCGATAACTGCGGGCGGTTCCGTCAGGAGCGTTTAGCGGCACACGCCATATTGTGGGAACTAAGAACAGGAGTTTAACTGGCAGAGCCGTCTGCCCGACTCCTGACCCCCTCCCTCCAGAGGAGGCAGAGGAGCAGGACCAGGTTTACCAAACCTACTGCTGTGAGAGCAGCTTCACTGGCAGGGGCGGCCCAAAGCTGGAGGGGGCCCAAAGAAGAGTTTAATCTGGGGCCCAGGACATGGGGGACCATCCATATAAAAAATAAATAAATAAATAAAAAATTAACAGGTAGATTTGTACAAAAACAAAGATACTGCGTGAGTGTGCTAAAATTGAAAATTGGGGATTAAAATTTTCTTCCCTTTTAATTGAGATGTGATGAGTAAATAAAATGTAAAAGCAAACAGAGATAAATTCTACATCATGTTAACAAGAACAACATTGTTTAAAAGTTTGATTGTTTTATTGCTTTGAGTCAAAACAGCAAAATTTAATTTTTTTAGAAAAAGTGACCCAAAACATTGACGGTGTTTTTTTTTTGTTTGTTTTGTTTTGTTTTTATCCACTTGGGCAGTTTTTGGACACATTAGAGACACAGATCAAAGTAGAAAAAAGTACAAAATGTGAATTTTGCATGATACGTCCCAGTTATTTTCATCAGGTGGCAGCAGGGAAAGAGCTAAAACCTGCAGGTCGGTCAGCTCTGAGAGCCAGGATTAAAAATATACACCCATCTGGGAAACGGCTTTGAATCTGTTACCTTAATGACTTATTTAGAAACAGAGTAAAACATCTGTGAAAGAGAGCAACAAATCCTTATAAAAGAAACAAAAAACATCCAAGGTTAATGTATTTAATGTAGTGAGAAAATACTGAAAGTTATGATTGTGGTTCTCGAATTACGTCAGGATTATGAGTTTATTTCTAATAAAAACACCTCAGTGTATTCGATGAGTGGCTCTTAAAATTAATTAACATTTAACATCTTTTCACATTGATTTATACAAAAAAAAATCCTAATTTGATTTCTTGAAGTTTGTTTTTGTGGCTGCAGGGCCGCATAAATGGCTCCTGTGGCCCAGATTTGGCCCATGTGCCTTGAGTTTGACACTTGTGGTCTAAATAAAATAATCACAGCACTGTGAATTGCTAGTAGACAAAAGCACTGGTCACCCTGTGTTATCCAGACATGGAGTTTTAACTCAGTCTGTTCAAGTCAGAGAAATATATTCATAGTATCAGAAATGCACCCAGACTTTCTCCTCTTCTTTTATCCAGCAGTCATATTTTTTCAAGAATAATTCACCTTTTAAAAACCTAGCATGTGGTAAACACAAACATGTCAGTAGTAGTTGTACTTTGGATCCCTTTAACCGTCCTTTTCCTTGTGGCTGCTGCCGTTCTGCTCCACGCCGCCTCGCTGCGGCTCCGCTAAGAGCCACACTTTGCCTTTAAGCTGAGCGCAGAGGTGGGCTAAATCCTGTTTGTCCAGAGAGTGCGCCAGGCCCACGTAGGCCGACAGCGAGCCGGCCAGCAGCAGCCTGTCCAGGGAAAAGGCCGGCAGCAGCCACAGGATGACGGCCAGCTCCAGGCAGACGGGGTGGCGGAGGTGGGACAGCAGGCGCTGATCCGGAGCTGGCTTCTGGGACCAAGGGTCCCCCAAACCCAGGCACTCATAATACACCTGGGAGGAGAGGATTTGATTATTTATAGACCTGCTGCAGTAAACTAGAAATCAATTAACTGAAGGTCAATGTCAAATGTGTTTATATAGCGTTTTATAAACAGGTTCAAAACGGCACCAAAGTGCTGCACAAAAACGACGACACAGTAGAATGAGTGGATGAAAAGAGAGAGAAAAAGTAAATAAAATCAAAATAAAACATCACAACAGTAAAGTTACAGTATCAGCTCTCAATTAAATTCCAATTAAAATGGGTTTTAAAAGCGATTTAAAATGATCCAGACTGTCATTTTTAGGATGATAAATTAAAGCAAGTTCAAGATTTTCCACTTGCATGATTTATAGTTTTTCTCTTTCAACCAAAAACTGGATGGTTGTGTAAAACTCTTCACTCTGACGCTTTGTTGTCAACTAGGCCTTTTTAGTGAAGGACGATTTCATAAATAATTTTAGTTTTTGTTTCTGTTCCTGTGTTTATTCATTTTGTTTATTTAAAATATATTTAAAAAAACAGCCAAAGTGCTTACATAAAACAAACAAACAAACAAACAAACAAACAAACAAACAAACAAACAAACGGAGGTTCATGTTTTTTGGTGTTTCCAAAATGAGACGTTTTAAGAACCTCCGAACTGTAAAGTTACATGGGCACCTCGTTGTTTCCTAGCAACCCCAGCGAGTCCCGTTACCTAGCAACCCAACGGCGCTCCAGAAAGTTTGGTCAGCTTGTTTTACCAGTAATGGGGATCTCGATAAACATAAACATGTGCGCAATAATTTCCTCACCCAAAATTTTTAATCAATAAAAAGAAACACAAAAGTCTTCTGAAGTCAAGAAAAAAAGTAACACTAACACCCAATTATGTTTTGCTTTGTTTTTAGGTAGAATTCAAAATTAAATTAAATGTCATACGACCAGTAACATAATTTAACTCATTCAGATCACATTTAAAAACACAAATATATACCCTCTCCACTTTTCTACCTGTTTAATACCCAGTAGTTCTGGATAATCAAAAATAACGAGGATGCTGCAGATGATGGCCCAGCAGAGGAAGTGCAACGCAAAGCAGAGCACAGGGAACCAGACGCTCCAGGGTGCATGGCGCACTGACCACAGACAGGGGGCGCCAGTCACTGGCTGCCAGTGATGCATCAACATCTAAGAGAAATAAAAAAAAAAATAAAATATTTGATTACTGGATTCAAACTGAGTTTGTATAAACAACACAGAAAAAATAAAATTGAATTGATTAATGTTAAATTGTTATGATAGAACAAGTGTGCTAAAAATTATGAACAAAACTTCCAAAAAAAGAGTTTTAAAATATTAAACAACTGTACATAGACTGGAAATGCTCAAAAGGAGCTTAAAAAAGAGGCAAACGTTTACAAAAACAATATGTACAAAGAAAGGCAAATCAGCACAGCTTAGTTAAAGAAACAAAAACTACAAAAAGTGGAAACTAACAATACAATAAAAAATTTAATGTAATAAAAATATGACAACAAAACTATAAAAATCAGAACTAAGAATACAAAATTTTATAGAAAAACTACAAATATAATAAAAAATAATAAAAAACTAAGAGAGAGGACATGAAATTATGCATGAAGATTTTAATTAATCTAAAAGTGATAACAAAACTGCAAATCTTGTACATGTACCTAAAATATTCTGAATGGTAACTTATAAATAATTTCAAATATATTTCTTAAATCTTGGCATCACTTTAGGAATTTATATGACTTTTCACAAAATGAAAAAAGCAACAAAAGATGGGACTCAGTGCATTTTTGGATATTAATAAAACAACAGGAAACTTGTTCTCTCTGGAAAACGTTTTACATGCAGCTGTACCTGGAGGGCGAGCGCAGTAGTGAAGCAGTAAGCTGTCCTGTTCAGGGCCCCCAACACCGACTGCAGGGCCCGTTTGACCGGAGCCCAGGCCATCAGGCTGTGCTGGGCAACGAACAGAGCCAGCAAGGACAGATCCACAAAAAGAGCCCAGAGCACAGAACTGTCCTTCAAGGCCACGGACCAGGGCACGGAGTCTTAGTGGACACAAATCAACAAACATTCCAGAAAGAGCAGTTCTTTGATTCATTATTTTAATCTAATTATTCATACACAGGGCCAGACTTTAGGAGGGGCATCGAGGGGCAGAGGCCCAAATGCCCAACTTTTGGGGGAGGCATAAAAATTATTTAATTTTTTATTTTTTTATAAAACCCAAAGCAGATGACTTGTATTAATATTTTGAGATTTTGATATAAACAATATTCAAGTGTGTAAAAATAATGAAATTATAGTTGATTTCTTTGGGAACAACATACAATAGGAGACCTATTATTGTACTGTAATTTACATTATAAAATATTTTTTACTTAGTGTATAGGCACCAGCCCAATGCCCCACATCGTTGTAAATCAGGCTCTGGTGCCAGGAAATAAAGCAGTTTCAATATATAATCAAGGAACAGAAAAGAACAAGCGTTATAAATGCAGACTTTAACATTAAACTTAACATTAAACAACATAAAATAACTAAAAGTCAGTGAGTGTGTGGGGAAACTTTAGCTGCTGAGGGTAAGTTTGGACTCATCTTGTGGAGATAGAAGAGCTTAACCAGGCCATTCATGCTTGAAAACACAATATGGTTGAACTAAAGCAATTTTTCAAAAGTTGGGTGAAAATTTATCCTCATTTGACCAAGTCAGTCATTTTTACAGCGATTTGCTTTACACAACTACAGTGTTGCTGAGCAAAGTGTTTCACAAAAATGACTGATTTTGCTCATGCAGGATGGCACAACTTGCTATGAGGTTTATGGAGAAATTATTTCTCCACATGGGGACATTTTGTTTTTGAATAGCTTTTCTCCATAATAAATTAAATAAATTGAAAGGTACATTTTGTAGTCACTTTGGGAGTTCATCTTCACAGCACCACGAATCACGATTGTTAGTTTCCCACGTTGACACTGTTAACCAATGTTGTATATGATGATTTAAACAGCAATCTTTGGTACAAAAATGACTCTGTGACGTCGGAAACTATTAATTTGACTAAACTTCACTTAACTAATAGTGAGCTTCGCAATTAGGACAAAAAACAAAAAATATCGACCGCCCAACGTGGGGCTCGAACCCACGACCCTGAGATTAAGAGTCTCATGCTCTACCGACTGAGCTAGCCGGGCGCTGCTTCCACACAACATCATCCCGCCTTACGTCATAGGTGCTGCAGAAGTCCTGATTTAAATACTGCAAACAGTTGAATGACTGCAAAAACTACACACCCATCGTGACTATAAACAACTTCCTCAAGTGATAACTTTGTGTGGCTGCAAGCCGCCTCTAGTTTTCCGAGCGCTTACCTTGACAGAGCGTCGTCTCCCCTGTAATGTTATGATAAATGGGCCGAAACGACACGAAGCGAATGAAGTCTGCGCCAGAAATGAACACAAAGAGCAGGTTAAAGAGAGAGACAGCGCAGAGAGCCCAGCCACGGGCTGTGACTGACGCCATTTCAATCAGCGCTGCTCTGTCATGTTCACAGTTCCGGGAGAAAACTTGGTGGCAATACGGATTATTAACACGCGATGGCGCTGTTGTTCGCATAAGCCTGGTGTTTTAAAGCCAAACTTGTTTCAATTTGAGAATTAAACGGTGTGAACTTCAGCAGTTGAAAAGTAAATATTATATAATTAAAGGACTGCATGTAAAATTTTTAATATCACTTATTAAGTTTATCGCTAAAGCAAATCAGAAATGTTATTAAAAGTTATCAAAAACTTGTGATTTGCTGAGTTGTGTATGGGGTTCCAAACAGGACAAAAATGTTTTTCTATGTTCAAACGTTTTGTTAGGTTAGTTTATCTGTTAAATTAATGTGGGACATCTAAGTTGTTTACTTTAACCTGCATAAGTGGAAAACATTAAAAAATATGTTTTCTTCATCTGAAAAAAAATTAATTCAAGCGCTAAAGGAGTTTAGTAAGCTTCACTACTTGTGCGAAAAAAAATCTAACTCAAACAAATGATGAACCAGAAACAAATCATGACATCATTAACATAGATCAAACTATTTAAATCTCACGAACAAATCTAGAAATCAGCAAATCTGATCATACACAGATTTTACATAACAAGTAAGGTGACATAATATTTTCATCTTGTTCATGCGATCAACCAAACAGTTACTGATTTAAAATGTTTTTAAATGTGCTATTTACTAACATTTGAAACAAACAAGGAACCTAGTTTGCTATGCTTTGGCCTGGCTCTGGCTAATTTAAATTTGCCCAGTGGACTCATGAAAAAATTTTAAGAATTTGAATTTGTTCTTATATTTCTTGCTATATGACAGAAATAAATGACTCTGAAAGTGATAAATCAGGAAAGCAAAAGATTTATTTCATTAGGACATTGTATAAAACATCACAATAATACAGTCATCTCCATTAAATGAGGCTGACCTCACCGCTGTAGCACTCTACATGATAGTACTTGTTACATGATGCCACTCGAATTGACTCTGCAGATCCCTGAAATAATTGGAAAAGGAAAACATGAGTAAAATGAGTAAATAATAATAAACTCAAATTATTCAATAAAGTTGGACTTCACCTCTGTAGGCAGTATCGGCATCCTGCAGGCACCGCAGAGGGGAGACTGGACCCTGAAACCATGAAGAAGTCTCAGTGAAACTGAAAATCTCTTTGCCTGGAGACTCCCCCGTCCTCATTGTAATCAGAACCAGAACTGGGCCGGGTCTATTGTTGTTGTAATGTCACCTGTGATAGTCGGTGACACAGTAAACCCTGCAGTCGGAGTCCACAGCGAAGGCCTGACCCTGCAGCTCCTGTCTGCAGACCACGCAGCGAAAACAGGTCGGGTGGTACGATTTCCCCCGAGCCTGCAGAACCTGAATGTGCAGCTTCAGTTCTTTTACTCAGAACATCATGAAGGTTTACAAAGAGGTGAACTCATGCGGGTAAACAAGAAAATCCTTGCCAAATCTGTGATTGAACTCCCGCAACTGTAACACGTTTCTTCAGATGGGTGAACTCCAGAGAACTGCAAAAAACAAACAAACAAAACAATGAGAACTGGAGCTACTTCACATGTTAAGAGTAACCAACAAATCAATACTTACCAAGAAATCATCCTCGCAGTAGATGTGTCCTGACACGGTGAAAAACGGCTGTCCTCTGAGCTGTTTGTCTGAAATAAAATAAATAAAATAGGTCAATACGAGAAAAGTGACTATATCACTGAAAATGTGAGTTTTTAAGCCTGAAACGTTTTTATATTTTCATTTGATCAAATTTTGACTTGATCATTAGATCAAGTCAAATCAGCATAAACACAATAAATATGCCTTTCAAAGTATTTTTCTCTATTTGTTAGTGTAAATATCTTAGTGACTTGAAGTTGGCTTAAGTCAATAATTCCTTAACACTGATGAAAAAGCAGATTATTTCTCTTATAAATAGCACTTTTTCATCAATATGAAGGAATTATTAGCTAAAACAAGATCCTATATTTTACTGAAATGTTACTTGTAAGAAATTATTTCGTCTTATTTCAAGTTAACTAATTTGCATTACAACAAAATTTTTTATTTTTGCAGTGTAGCAACCAGAAAACACCAATCTGATGGAGTTGATGGGAAATCCAGGTGATTTAAAGTAAAAACTTGTTTCCACATGTCATCAGAACCTGTTGTGTAGTTAATTTATCCAAATTTATTATAAGCATTACATGCAACCGGACTGGTTCTTGTTTTTCATTTTAATATAAACGGGTTTATCCAGGTTGGGCTGCAGAGATGTTGGGTTTACACATAACATCACTTTGTTTACAGACAATTTGGAAGTGGAGTTTAAAATACAAACAAGGTTGTGTAAATATCTTGCGTCATTCCTCTTGTATTTATATGTAGAGTCAAGGACAGAATTTCCTCTTTTAATGTCTTTACAGCTTTGCTTTTTTTGTGGTACAAATTTAGGAGTCAGATTATATTATATTTTAATAAATAATCTATTGTTTTATATATATATTTTTTATCTTATTTCTGGTCTTGATCTGTATTTATTTGGGGTTTATGAGCGGCTTTAAAAGTTTTCCCAAATTAAAAATGTTGAAAAATATAATAAAACCTGATTAAATGTACAGCTCTGGAAAAAATGACCAGTTTCTCTGATTTTACTTTTTATAGGTTTATGCTTGAGTAAAATGAACATTGCTCTTTTATCCTGTGAACTACTGACAACATGTCTCTGAAATTTCAAGCAAATATTTAGCATTTATTTGCAGAAAATGAGAGATGGAAAAAGACGCAGTGCTTTCGGAGCTCAAATAATGCAAAGAAAACAAATTCATCTTTATGTCGAAACAACAATACTAATGTTTTAATTCAGAAATCAATATTTGGTGGAATAGCCAGGAGGTTTTCAGTGCAGTGGACTCTTATTTTTTCCAGACCTTTATATGTAAAGACATTAGAAACGGTTTAAAACAATATTGTAATTTTCTAAAAACCCTCTATTAACTTCAGCAAATTTGGAAGAGTTAACAACAAATATCATGGAATCTCACTAAGCAAGTGTTAAATTAACACCGTATTTTTAACACACAACACCGACACTGTAAATCTGACTTTTGGTCTTCCTGAGGTTCCTTAACGTTTATGAACCAGGCGACTCACTGCAGACGCTGCAGGTGAAGCAGGTGTTGTGGAATAAATGTCCCATCGCCTTGCAGGCTCCTCCAGCAGAAAACACGGCTTCCCCACATCTAGTGCAGCTTCCTGCAGTCACATCGCACACGACCCAAATGTCAGATAAGGAACCAAACAGAACAAAGCAGATAAAAATACAAACCATCATCCTCACCAAAGCAACGTCTGGGCTCCATGGCTCCTCCAGTTGTCTGGTTCTGACAGTCTAAATTTACAGACAGCTGTAAGGGGAGCTGATCTCTGGTTTACTGCTGTTGCTTCTTGGAGGGCAACAAGCTGCAGACGCCCCGACTCCCCGACGGTGGCAGCTCTCTGGGTGGCAACGGACAGCGACAACTGGCAGGAGGAGAGAGAGGCGCTTCGCAGGACAGACGCAACTTAAATCCACGAATATACTAGAAAATCAAGTAGGTCACATCATCTGGAGTTATTATTCGAATTAAATTATACACATTTAGCTTGTGGCCAAAGAATTGAATAACGTTTATAATGTCAAAACTTCATCTGTGTAAAGAAGCAGGAAGTGGTTGAGCTTATTGTGAGAAAGCATGAGGCGACAGTGGAGAGAAACATGAAACCTCCAGGAGAACCCACAGAAAACACTGAGTTTAAAAGCCCATCCATCCATCCATCCATCCATCCATCCATCCATCCATCCATCCA
>VMRN01000014.1:8295859-8325043 GCA_010277015.1 Poeciliopsis turrubarensis | reverse complement strand
TCCATCCATCCATCCATCCATCCATCCATCCATCCATCCATCCATCCGAGTTAAATAAAAAAATATTAACAGTACAGGGCATTGACAAACAGTCAAAACTCCTCATACTGTCAGATTTGAAGCTTCATTTTGCAAATATTTACTTCGTTTCATACTGCATTAGTGTTAGAAGTTCATATTTTCATCAAGCGTTTGGTTAGGATTTTTGTAATTGTTTCTCTGCTACAGGCCATAAGACACACTATTTACTTCTCTTTGTTGTCTTCTCCTACTGCTCTCCATTCATTCATAATTCATATTTTTGCTCCTATTAAGTCCGTATACTTTGCTTTTCCTCTCCAGATAAAACACACCTGACTAAGAGCTTCTGTTTCTGTACATAAAACCTGATGGAGGACGGTCTGTCACCGGCTCTGTGTACGCTCTTTGTTTAAACGCTCCATGAAAATAAGTCTTTAAACTGTGCGGCCATGTTTTCCATGTCTGCTTCCTGCTTGGTCTGCTGCTAGTCCTGAGCCTGGTTCTGGTTCTGGTTCTGATGGAAGTCTCTTTCTGTTCAAAGGGAGTTGTTCTTCTCCACTGTCCTCATGTGCTTATTCAGTCAGAGCAAAGTCCATTCAGAGTAATGTTTATATAAACAATGACAATAATCACACTTTTCACACATAACCATATTCTGTCTGTTTGATTTTATTTGTATTTCATCTGTAGATACTTTATTAATATGCAGATATTTATGTTGTTTTTAGATATTTATTCCTAAGTTTTGTTAAAGTTATATAACTTTTGTAATAAATTATTCAGTTTGACTGAATTGTTATGTAATGTAATTGAACAAAATGCTATGATAGATTGAATTAATAATATTTTTATCTTATCTTAAACTAGTGATAATGATAAAGGGAAATTTGTTGACAATCTCCCCAAAGTGTTGAATAGTAAATATAAATATCACTATTTGTGATATAAAATTTGTAACGCAAGTGTTAAATTATAAGTAGATCTAAAATAAAATGAAATAAAAAACAAGTACGTATGTGAATATAAATCTATAAATGAGTCCAGAGTAAATTTAAACTTAAACTTAAAAACATGCGATTGGATCCTGGGAATCGATTGATTTTAATTAAATGAACTGAACTGATTTGAACTGAATTTGAGCCAAGCTGGATTTTCTTATCTGAACTGGACCTGGTCTCTTGTGAAGTGGATTTACAAACTGATTTAAATAAACTGTAATAAATGCCGGCGTAATGAATCGACCTGTAGTTACAAACAGATTCTCTGCAGCTGGCCTGCACACGTAAAACACTGAACATGAAAACATTTCCTCTGAACTGATGAGTTACTGCCTCCATGTGGACTGTCCAAATCTTCAACCTAACCGAGTATTTTCTCTGCGATAAATACAAGCTGCTACAATAGATTTAGTGATTCTGACTCTAATCTAACAGTCCATGTTGTTTTTACTTAGTTCTGATTCATATATTCTCATTTCTCATGGGCCTGCAACACTTCCCAGTGCTTCCCAGTATCTGTCAGCGGTTATAATTCTCCCTCCAGGAAACAAAACGCGGCCCTGAAACCCCCAGCAGCGGCAGCAGCAGCATGTGTGGCGATTCGGGATCAGTTTCATCGGACGGGAGGGGAAGTTTGACAGCTGCTGACTCTTCTCTGAGAGCCTCTTGTTAAGAGGAGAAACAGCAGCACAACGCCCACTCTGCATGCCGTCAGACTGGTTCGGACAAAAAAAAAAAAAAGAAAAAGCCCATTTGTATGTTTTAATGTAAACACAAACTGGTTGACTTGAGTTTAAAACATTTGCGAAAATGTAAAAAAATATGGCGAAACTTTGGCTCTTTTTGGGCTGTTGTGTTAATTTGACCTTCAAATCTGGATTAAGAGGCTTTAACTGTGTTGAATCTGAACGGAAATTCAAAGTGAGCGATAAAACGAGGGTTTGGTGGATTAAAAACCAACGCAGTGTGTCTGAAAGTGGTCCAGCCCTCAGGTACGTTTCTGAGCAGGAATGTTGTGAGGCATGTGGCGGCAGGAGCAGGCCTCTGCAGCTCTGGGAGTGTTAGGCCTCCAAAGGAAATCACATACTTACTGTCACTGCACTGTGAGAAAAAAAAAAAAAAACAATCCACCTGACCAAGTTCATTTTTGCATGAGAGCCTTTTCTTCCTTACTCATTTGCCTGTTTCTACAGATACTGCCTCCTTCATTAGCTCTCTGCTTTCCTGCAATATTCGAACACAGTTAAATAAATAAACACCCTGAACTTATCCCGCAGCGTCCACGCCCGTCCCACGCCTCATGTCGGGGCTCCACGGCCTCATGCCAGCCATCTGTTGGCATGTTTGGCTGCTTATAAATAGGGCGCCCATTGTGCCACACTCACTGCACACGACTTTAACTCTCATCCCACGGGTGGAGTGAGTCTCCCGTGGTTTTTTTTTCTTTTCTTTCTTTATTTTTTGTTTTTTATTTTTGCCCAACGGTTGGGCAGGATTCTCACGGCGTCAAGTTGGAACAGGTAACCCACCTGTGGGGCCACGCCCTCCGCTCCTGCGCAGGAAATCTGGAGCAGGAAGTTGCTGTCAGCGCCTATCGCTGCGGTTGGAAACCGTAAAATAATGCATTCGCTTGTCTGAAAAGCGAGCCTGCATCTGTTTCTTTTTAAATATTTTACTGTTCTTTTTAATCGGGAGGATTTTCATATGGTCGATATGCGTTTTTGTGGAGCATGCGCTCTCCTGGCGCTGGTACTTGTGTCATCTTTGGACTCTTCAGGTGAGGGAAAACGCATCTGGCAGCTGGAAATATTCATTTGTTGCAGACTTGTGTTCGTGTTTAACGTCATATGTTGATGTTTAAGAGGGTTGAAATGCGTAAAACAACATATGCGCTGCAAAACGCCCTTATTGTTTTAAGTTAAACCTTCTTTCATGACGCTGAAGTTCGTGTATGATTCGCAGCATGATGTGTGACTAAAGGGCTATTCCAACTAATTTAATAATGTTTGACAGGCTTTAATAACATGCTTTAAACAGATAATTTAATTTTTATTACATATGTTTTTGGAATGCAGTCTGATATTTAGTATCATTGTCTTCATTCCTGAATCTGACATTTATTCTAATTTAGGAGTTGAAGACCCCAGTTGGATGACTTACAATTAAAAACAAGAAAGTATGACCATAAAACTTTAATTTTGGCCTGAATTCATTTTACATTAATGATAGATTATATCAAATACAGTTTATGTTTTTTAATACCTTTGATAATGTCTGAAAATACCAACAAATGTAGACATTTGAAGCCTTTCGTAACCAGTCCAGACTGAACATTAGACCACTTTCATAATTCAAATGTTACCATAATGTTTCTAAATTAATGGAAGACTATAGAGAATATAAATAGGCATTTGTAAATGAGTTATTCTATTAATTTTTATGAAATAAAACACTGTTTTACATCCTGTGTGAATACTGTAGAGCTATTTTTGTGAAGGTTGTTGTGTAAAGTGATTTCAGGATAAAGAAAATCAGCTTTTTGAGTTTTTTCTCAACTCCAAATCAGATAACTGTGAATTATATAGTATGTATTCATTAGTGGATCAAGTCTTTGCTAAATGTGTTAAATGCAGTCATTTATTTCAGTTCAAATCAGATGCTAACTTCACCATTTTGCCTAATTTCACCTTTTTGGGTCACTTACTCTGGAGATGAGCTCAGCTTGAATCTCCCATTACATTATGGCTGGAATAGCAAAGAACATTAATGTATCCTCATTTATGATGGAAATAACTTAAGAACTGAGCTGAGCTGCCCAGCTCTTATATTTAGCTCTATGTTTTCAAAAGCTTTGAGGCGTTAATGGAGCCTCTTTCCTGGAGCCATGACTTCATTCATTAATGATTGACCAACAATCTGCTGAAGTATGATTCTGGTGGGTGTTTTATTACAGCCAGTGTTTGGATTTAAACTCTGCTGTCTTTCTAGAAACTGCACTTAGCTCTGAGGAGGAGCATTATGATTATTTCAATGATTTATACATAAAAATGATCAAATATTTACCACTGTTTACTGCTAAAAGGTCCTGACTCCTGCAGTGCTAACAAAAAGCTGTGTTTATTCTGTGTGGTATTGTCCTGTTCAGATCAGAACTGCAAAAAGACAAAATGTTGCAAAGTATTTTTGGTTTAGTTATAAGGCGAATATCTTGAAATAAAACAAAACTAAATCACAAGTAACTTTTCAACAAGATATTCTAAGTCGATAACGCATTAATATTGATACAAGTACAAGTTTTACTGTTTCACTTATAACATGGGAAAAATGTCTTGTTATAAGTGGAATAATTCATCAGAGGAACTAGTTATTTTTCATCAATATTAAGGAATTGTTGACTTAAAAGAAGTTCATATATTTTGCTAAAAAGTCTTTTTGTAAGATAAAAATGATTAAAAAAACAAAAACAACTTGTGTTTTTCCAGTGAAAATGTTTGGAATGAAAGTTTTGATGTTTGAATGGAAACTCTCTCTTCCATTGGAGGTAAAGTCTTATTTGGATCCTCCTCTAAAACCACTGCGGCATTTCTGTGAAGCACGACTCCAGCCTGCCTTCAGTGAACTCTTCAAGTTTTACCTACAAAACTAATGTTTTATAGATTATCTTCTATCTCAGTCCTGTTGCCACATTTCTGGTTCAAGTCAAAAAGATCATGCTGACAGCCAAGCTGGTAGAGGAAACTTCACCAGTCTTGAAATCTTGATAAATGCCTCTGGGATGTGGAAGAACAAGCGATTGCTGTGCAGCCGATACGTTTTTGTGTGTGACGCAATGCAATCATGTCAACACAAAGCCGACTGAAGAGGAATGTTACTTAGTTCGCGTTGGATATAGGCCACAAAGTATAGGCCAGATGGATGCTTAACAATCTGCTTGGTGCAAAACTATAGATGTAGGTTTCCAAATAGAAATGAATTATTTTGTTTACTATGACTCATTAATTCGCTCTGGTTTATCGTTTCTGTCGGTTGGATAGGTGTGCCTGGCAACAGTGTTTGCTCATGTGTCACCAGCAGCCTCTCTTAGCCAACTCTACCAGCAATTAGGTGAAGCAGTCATTTCCTGGATGACTATCAGTTTCTCATGTAGCTGAGTCTGAATCTTCGTCAGCTCCTTTAAGCCTCAGGAAACGGTTTTTAACCAATAAATGATGGTTTCCCCCCCTCTGAGTTAGTGGCTGGTGTTTGCATTAAAGGGAAGTGATTAAGAATGTTGTTTATGAGTGATTGCAAGATGGTGCAGGAGATAAATAAATGGTCCGGAGTGATGCGGTAGGCCTATCACAAGAACATATTTTGCTGCGAATTGTCCCAGAAGTTATTGTGATAAACGATAATATTGTTGTTTTGAGATCGTCTCCGTGTAACGTAATAATAATGGCATAATAATGCAAGAACACATTCTCAAAAATCTATAAACTTCAAACTTTAGTGAACATTTAACACTGAAACTGGAAGGCATTTTAAATGATATCCAAATTAAACAAACAAGACAACAGAAATGACAAATAAAATTAATTATTAAGTCTCTGTAAATAAAATGGCTGTTTAAAAAAGCTATTGCGAAACAAGCTAACCAAACGTTCTGCAGCTCGGTGTGGTTGCTAGGTAACATGGGTCAGGCTTGGCCGGGGTTGCTAGGAAACGGCTCAGTGACCACAGAACGTAACCTAACAGTTTGGAGGTTTTTAAAACGCCTCACTTTTTAGCACACAAATGGAAGTACAAAAATGTTATAAGTTCACTTTAATTCAACAAAATTCTTGATAATTAATTGCCTTTAAAAAAAGAGGGGGATAGTTGAGACCAAAACACCAGACTAAAGAGTTTGTCATCCAATTATGGTAGAAAGAAATTGTGAAAACAGAAATTATTAAGCTTGTTCATTTATTGCTTATTGCAACAGGCAATTTTTTTATACCGATATACAAAAGCTTTGGTATATATTGGTACATAAAGCTGTGGAATGATTTAAATACAAAGATCAGACATAAAAACAGTATAAAATTTAAGAATCTGGTCGTCACTTGATATAAATATGAGAAATAATTACTGCTATTATCAGCGTTGTTGTTTCTAATGAAAGCTGCAGTATGTAGCCTTTTTTACATATTTGTTGAAACTGTTATCATGTTGTGACAATATGTTATGAGACAGATAATCTGTGAAAAGATCAATCTTCTCCCTGTTTAAAAAAATGCACCAACCAAAAACAACCAATCAGAGCCAGGAAGAGGACGGACTTAGCGTTGTCAATCAACATCCTGTACCTCTATTTTCTGTACTATTATCTTTTTAAATACTGTATCCTTGAGTCACTCTTACCGTTATAATAATTGTCTATAATTTTGAAACACTGAGTTTCACAATATCAAGCCTAAGTCAAGGTTGATGTGAGTTTATCTTTCTGACTCAGAGATCCAAACAGGAAAGTCAATCGAGCGTAATCACTGTCTCTAAAAACAAATGTCTAAATGCATGATTGTGAATGCAAAAGAAATAAGACTCGGAATAAACTTATCTAAAGTTAATGGATTATGGTTTAAAATGTTTACTATTTGGGTTGTAACTTGATATATTGCAAAATACAAACAATTAATTGATTGACATCTGGCTCACCGGCCTATCAGGTAACTCTACCAAACAAGAAATACATCTTCAGTCTGTTTCTAATCGTTCTGTCATGAACTTCAGCATTTAACATGCTTACTGATGCTTGTGGAACGATTTGGTCTTTATTATCGCTTTTAGCATCGTGTTTTCAGATTTTGTGGTTGTTTACTTATATATGTTTCCAATCAGTTTCTGCAATGTTTTCCTCAGAGGCCCTTCAAACCACGGTGAAGCCAAATAAAGGTTCAGATGTCACCGTTTCCAGCCTGCAGCCTGATTGCACCGTCTGCACCATCAGTGGCGTCAACGACACTCAGACTTCCTGCCAACTTTCTCTTAAATTAGAGCCTGAAAAGGAGGTGAAGCTGCTGTTTAAATGCCCCCAACCCGTCGAACAGTCGTACAGTGTGACAATAACCAGTTTAATTGGTAAGTTTAAGCACAATTTAATCCCAGAGTACATTCATTTATTTCTTCTGTTGGTTTTGATTTCAGTCTTAAATTATGTCCTTTTTAATACTTTAAGAAGAGGTTTGTGCAGAAATAGATTTGTGCAAGTATTCTGATTATTGCTGGACTAAAGCTGATGCAAATAATAAAAAAGAAAACTCAAGACGAAATGTTGTGAAATTTAGTAAACGGGAAGAGGAGATTATAATGTTATCGCTGCTTGTGTAAAAGTGAGAAACAATTGTTATAAAAGCATACCAGGAATGTTTTTATCTTGGGATAAATTCCCCTTTTTTTGCAGGATTTTTCTATTGAAATAATCATCAACTAATTTAGTGATTGATTAATCAGTAACTGCATTTTAAAGAATCTTAAAACAATCATTTAACGATCAGGACCGTAATTCAATCAAAACTACATTTAAGATAAAAACCCATTTGGTTGTAAATATATTTTTGTCAAAACTCCTCAAGTGGCAAAGGCTAGCTTCACATGGTTCAGATTTATGAAAGGAATACTACGGTATTAAAAAATAAGTTTATATTATTACTTAAAAAAATGAATTCAATTATTTGCATCTTTTAATGCATTTCTAATATTGTATTAAAATTCTGAAGCAGTTAAATGAAAAATCTGCAGAATGTGCTACTTCTTCATTTGATTGATCGTCAGAACAATCCACTACTAAAATAACTGTTGCTATTCTAGCACCACAATTTAACAGGTTTACGAGTTTAACCAGTTTCGCCTTTTTCTAAAACGCTTTACAGAATGCACAAAAGATGCTTGCAAACCAGCGACGGTAGAAGTTGAGTCGTCCCTCCTGCCGACGTTCTCTAGAACCTTCACCTGGAAGCTGAAAGCGCCTGAAAAGACCCTCGTGAGTCTGAAGGTCCTCGGCAACGGACTGCGTAGGACTCCACACCCCTGCAATGATGGACGGCAGTATTCAGTGGTCACATCTGAAACCAGCAAAGAAATCCCGACTGAATACTGTGAGGGTGGCAGCGAGACACAACTGGACCTGTCCGATCAGGGCGTTGTGTCCCTGGAAGCCAAACCGAACACACAGGTGGAGTCGGTCCTGTTTCAAGCCTTGGCGGCACCAATGAGTAAGAACTGTTCCAGCTCTTCTTCACAGATATTTCAGTGAAATTTTGATTCAATAGCTGGTCTTAAGGGAAAATAGTTTCGGTATACAGTTATGTCTCATTGCCTTATGGGCCTATGGATCCCTTGCAGCGTGACGTCACACTTGTAAGATCCCGCCCTCAACTCCCGTCTCCAAAAGCTGCTGGCCGACGATGACTACCATTAGTTCTAGCTATTAAATTATCAATGTAGCATTCAAAATCTTAAATGTACACCTGATATTTAAATGAAAGAGGGACTCAGTGCCTAGCTATTAATTGTCAACACTAGGACAACTAGATAAAAAGTCAAAGACAAAAATAACGGTGGACAGGGAAGCAGGTCAGACATGCTAGCTTGACTATGACAACCACAACATGTTGATGTGATGTGGAATTTTGTGTGTCTTGGTTCAATTACAAAATAAAAAAAAGTGACTACGGCTGGCATGTTACCAATGCCAGCATTACCAGTTTGTTTTGAGGATACACATTGAGAACAATATGGTAGACCTATCCGCCCATGCAAATTAAAATTTTTCAGTGTCAGACTTTAAATTGTGCTACGCTGAACATAATTTGGTTACAGGAAAATGTTGTCACTGTACTCTATGATTAGCATGTGGCTAACTTGTTTTGCTAGTGAGTATTGTGGCTCTGTACTGAGCCGTTAGCATTCACAGGATTTATTTTTCTCACATTAAATAATATCATCAGTGACAGTTTGAAAGAAAAACTGAATAATTCACATAATCAAGATTATAATCACTTAGATTTAAAGGCCCTACTGCAGTGAAAAAGCACAAAATCTGTTTTTTGGTCTAGTTTCTAGTGCAAATACCTTTGCAAACTTGAAAGACAAAGCAGTTAGTTTATCTGCCAATAGAACAAGTATTTTTTAAATAAATATTAAAGAATTATTTACTTAAAATAAGCTGCTATATCTTGCTTAAAAGCTGCTTTTAAGTTAGTGTGTCTCATTTCAACTGCACTAAGATATTCCCACTAGAAACTAGACCAATAATGCTAGTTAAGACTTTGTGTTTTTACAGTGTAGGCTTAATGAAACAGTAGAAAATGGTCTAATGCATCAAGAGCCTATTTCATGCAGAGCTTACAAATAGCATTAATTAACTACTTTTTATTTGTTTTGAATCTCTTTACAAGAGCGAGTGATGACCGTCACTATTGGTCCCGCTTCCACTGTGGTTCTGACCCGGGATCCTGGGAAGGACGAGTGTGAAGTGTGTGTCACCGGCGGCGCCAGTCCTGACTGCCACGCAACAGAAAAGACTCTAAAAAGTGCAGAAAAACTCCCTTTGGAGTTCAGATGCCTGAAGCCTGAAGATGTGTTCATCATGAAGATGACAACAAAAATAGGTAAGAGTTTACGTCCTCTAAATCACAGGTGTCAAACTCCAGGCCCGTGGGCCAAATCTGGCCCACCGGATCTTCTGATGTGGCCCTCTAGATTCGAGACTAAACACTGTGTTTAAATATAATGTAATCAACCAAATCAATGCAGTTTTTATCTGTTTATTACCAACTTATATCAGTTTCGTTGTGGGTTTCATGCAAAATCAATAAATCCCCACATTTTTTCACTAATACAGTTTATAGGAGATTTTTCTTAAAAACTGTCAAAAACTTTCGAAACAGCTGAAAGTTTTTTTTAAACTTTCTAAACAGCTTTCTAAATGTTATATATATAATTATAATTAACAATTATAACTATAACATTATAATGTTGATTATAATGTCAGATTATAATCTGTCAGATTATAATCCATTATTAAAATAATAATAATGTCAGATTATAATCCATGATCTATATAAAAAGTCACATTTACTGTCATAAATTAGAGCAAATATTTCTAAATTAGTACCACAAACACTTTGATTTTCATTACAAAAACAATTGTGAAATTCTGGAGGGACTGAAAAGATGTTCAGCATTATTTAATTTTAATGATTTGTTAATGTTTTCACGTGTTTTGGCAATACATTCTGGCTCCACTGGCCCTTTAGGAACATTTAGGATCTTAATTCTTCCCAAAACAAAAATGAGTTTGACGCCTATGCTCTGGTCTAGATCTTTATAAAACTCAGTTTGGCTCAGATGTGTTGACCGTTTTTTTTCCTGTCTTGTCTCAGAATGCACCCAGACTTCCTGCACTCCGGCTTCGGCCGAAGTGGATCTGGATCTCTTCAAGGGCTTCAAAAAAACCCTAACGTGGGACGTTACTGTTCCAGACAGAACTGCTTTAACGTTGGAGTTTCCTGGACTGAAGGAAAAATCTGCATCAGAGGATTGTGAGGACGGTATTCAGTACACGGTCAGAACCATGAGGACCGATGGTCAGATGAGAACCAGCAGTTATTGCAAAGACGGCCCAGTTTCTCAACTGGACCTGTTCGGAAACACGGCTGTGGCAGTGGAGGTGTCCAAAGAAGGAGAACCGGACCGGACCGTGTTCAATTCAACAGCAGCACCGATACGTGAGATTATAGATCAACAACGTTTAATGAAGGAGCCTATAACAGAGAACTAGGAGTATTAAAAAATAATAAAATTACTAGAATTTAGCCATAATATTACGAGAATATAGTTAAAATAATGGGAATAAAGGAGAAATAATATGAGATTAAATTCATAATACTCTGAGAAAAGTCATAATATTGACTTTATTCTCATAATAATATGACTTTGTTCTGGTATTATTTTGACATTATTCTCACAATTTTATTTGCATTCTTTGATTTTATTCTCGAATTTTTTTTACTTTGTTCTCATAATATTACAACTCATGTTACAACTTTATTCTCAAATAATTCTCCAGACATAATTCTCATAACAACATTATTCTTGTAATATTGTAATTTTATTCTTGAATTATTTTGACTTTCTACTTGAATTAGATAGATGGATCTAAAACAGTAAAGCGTATCAATTAACTTTATTGATCCCTTTGGTATTTATATTTTCCAATAAAGACAAAATCTCCAGTGATTTTGTCTTTATTCTTGTAATATTATGGATTTATTCTCACATTAGGATTTTATTATCCAATTATTTTAACTTTATTCTTGTAACATTTTCCTTGTATGTCCCTAAACTCTGTCGTAGTAACAAGAAATGTGATTTTGAAAGAAATCAACATTTTCCATTCTACATGTTTTAACTGATTCTTCATGTCTCTGTTTTTCAGGTGGAAGATCCATGGTTGTGACCTCTGACCCTAACACGAACCTCATCATCACCAAGGTGGACAAAGAGGCCGACTGTCAGGTCTGCGTAACGGAGGCGTCCAAACGGACCTGCAAATCTCAAACATACAGGCTGAAAAATCCTCACAAAGCTTCGGTGGAATTTATGTGTCCTCAACCGCAAAACGTTTACACAGTGGAAATAAACAGAGACATTGGTATGAAAATAAAAGTATTCATCAGTAGAGTAGCCACATGACATATTTTAACTATCTAAGAGCCTGAACTTTGGGTTTTTCTCAAGTTAAAGCAGTAGACGTCATAATTAACCATTGTAATTACGGTTTTGTTCATATTTTAAGTTGTGCAGACACTCCTGTGTTTGCTGCTGATTATTAAATACGGTTTCCATGGCCTTTAAGATAATTGCTGCCTTTTTTACCTGTTAAATCTCCTAACATTTCCATTCTCATATCAACATATCCAGTTTATTTACTTCAGGTGTCATATCTTATTTACGCTGCACACTAGGAGACATGGGAAAGAATTGTTCTTTTGCGTTCCTTCGCAATAACCTATTTTGTCTACAGTTACAGATGTCCATTTAAAATTTCAAATATATACATTTAAAGAGCCTCAGTGAAAATGTGTTGATATATTCTTAACTCTTTGGTGCAAAAACTTAATTTATTTACTGCATGTTTGTGTCTGTTTGAGTATGGTTAAGATGGAACTGCACATCTTTATTCCCTTTATTAACCATTCAGACAAGAAGACACAATAAAAGCAGTCGGATGACGTAATAATAACTCAGAGAGTCCAAATAGTTTGGATGGTTTTTTTTTTGTTTCTTTCCTTCTTATGGAAAGTTTCTGTTTATATTTTGAAAGGGATGAAAGAGATGGGAAGAGATGGCAACACGTTGCGAGGGAAAGCTAAAGTTTTGCGAGGTGACGCATAAGAAACATTTTTTTCCTGTGTCCTCTAGGGGGCGCCGTACTCATTCACTCCTGTTCTGAAAAAATAAAACGACAAAATAAATCCATATTCTGTTTCTCTGCTTTGTCGTCAGACTGCACAAAGACTCCCTGCTCAGGCAACGCCGTCCACGCCAACAACGAGTTTTTTCCCAACTACAACCGGACCTTCACCTGGGACATAAAGGTTGAACCCACTCAGACTTTCCACCTGGACTTTCCAGGAACTGGATTGCGACAGATTCCCAACGAGGGGACGTGTCCAGATGGCCACACGTACTCCGTCATCCTCTACCTCCACCGCGCTGCCCCAGCAAACATCGGCACTTTCTGCAAAGGCGGCACGGTGACATCAATACTGGGTCAGTACAAGGGCCGTGTGATGCTGACGGTGCCGTCGGATGTGACCCTGGACCCTTTGGACTTCCAACTTAAAGTTGGACCTCAGTCAGAAGGTAAGACTCTTACAAAGTGGCTTGTTTAATAATATTGCATAAAAGCACAGCTGCATTCCTGCACCAATACAAACAAATATTGTTTTACCAAATAAAATCCAAAACATTGAGTTTAAGTGATGGCTGCCTCAGCCTTACTTTTAAGTCAAGTTATAGTCCGTGATCGATACGGCGACTAATAAAAAGTCACATTTAATATTATACATTAGTTGCGTGTGATGCCGGTCTCATCTACTTCAGTAAATCACTCTCCTCCCCAAACGTTTACAGTTAACAATAGTAACTCCTTTGTGACCAACTTGGCGACTTTCTTGCTATATGTAGCAACATTTAAGACAGAAAAATTGGTATTGGGTAAAATCTGTTTCGGCTTTTTGAAGATCGGCAATTGGTCAGTGACCTGCAGTCGGTGCACCTCCACTTTAAATGGTTCCCAACTCAACTCTTCATGTTTGTGTTTCCCCAGCGACGGCCATAGTGAAGGTCAATCTGCCCCGCGGCATATCAGAGACTGAGTTCATCACGCCCAACTATCCCAAAGATTTCCCAGATGAGGAGCAGATCCTGTGGGAGTTCAGCGTTCCCGGCATGCACAACTACTCGGTTAAGTTCAGCGAACACTCGGCCCCAGAGTGTCTGAACGAAGGCGACGTGGTGGTGGTGGAGTATCAGAAGGAGGGCAAGAAGCCGACCAGAACGGCTCTGACGGATCCGCAGCCTCAGCACCAGCAGGGCGGGTTTAATTTGACGCTGAAGAACTGCAAAACAAACCAAACGTTCCCGGGACTCAGCCTGCACTACTCGGTCTCTGTGATGAGGAGCGGCCATCCAGGTGAGATCTGGGAGCAGTCTGACGTGCAGCATCATGTTTGGGCGAGTTAAAAATCTAACGACTGCTTTGTGTTTTCTTCTAGTTGTCTGTACGGTGGATTTAACCAAAGGGGAAGCAATGTCAGTGCAGATTGAGAAGGTGGGCGCCGACCCTCTCTGTGAGATGAGAAAGGACTCTGTGGAGAAAAAGACGATAAACGTGGCAAAAGGAGAAACGGCCAAACTCTCCTTCCTCGACTGTCCAAGTGAGGACCTTCGCCTGACTGCAAGCAAACTTATCGGTAAGAAAAATAATCAATTTCTAAAGTTTAGGAAGAGCTTTTTGCTTTTTGCCAGTGAATATTAGCAATATAAATAAAATAAATATTTTTTAAAAAGTACTAGTTTCCTCTCAAAAAGGAAATAATGAAGCTTTTTATGTAGAACATTTACAACAGGTTCAGATGACAAAACAAACACGACATCACAGGCAGATAAACCATAAAATAGAAAATAAAATTATGTTTACTAAAAATAATAACAATTATAAAATTGGCAAAAAATACCAAAAGCTAATAATATGAATAAAAACCAAAGCAATACTTTGTTTTAGCTGCAGCAATTTTCTTCCATCCTTTACCTGTCCGCTCTCACTGTGTTGAAGAAAAAAGGAAATAATGACCTTGTCGTTATTAAAAGTGTGTAAATAATTACAGATTTAAGAATGAGAACGATTTAAGAGTTTATCTGGGCGATGAATGTGAGGAAATCAGAGGATTTTGTATTTTCTGGTTGTTTTTATTCAGACAAATTATGTAAAATTGCATGACATTGAGCACGATTATTTGTTTTGCTATTATTTTTTCTCAGTTTTTACTTTTTGTAATACTTTTTCCTATGTTAGAAGTGGAACTAGCACTTTTTCATCAATATTAAAGAATGATTGATTTAAAACAAGCTGAATTTGTCTGCACTAGAAATTAGACCAGAAATACTTGATAAGATTTTGTTTTTGCAGTGTGCAATACTTAAAATTAACAGAAATCAATGCTTTAAATAGGTAATGTGGTCTGCAGTGATGTGTTTGAAATAAGACTTTACTGTTTAAGAAAGGGGTAGATTAAAACAATGTCTGTCTCTCTGGATATTTGCTGCAAGTTATTCTCTTGAACAGATTTTCTTGCTTCTCTTTGCAGCCTGTGCAAATGCATCGTTGTGCACGCCAACGCCCCTCTCTATTCCCAGTTTGGATTCCTGCCTGCCGATGCCCCTCCACAGCTTTTCATGGCTCTTCACTGTCCCACATGAAGCCACCCTGGACCTTTTGTCTCCCACGGGGAGCCTCCGGCAGTCTCTGCCCGGGCAGGAGTGCAGTCCGTCGTCTGTGCTGCACGTCGCCGAGAACGACGGCTCTTTTATTGGAGACTTCTGCTCCGACGGTGTGATCCAGAAACTCCAAGTTCACTCCAACATCTCCATCACAGTTACGCCGCGAGACCTTAGGAGGTCTGAGGAGCCTTTGCTCAACGTCAGCGTCAGTCCGGAGATCAAAGGTATAAATAATTTATCCTCTAGAGCTGCTGGGAATGAAAGGTCTGTAAATATGTTGATCCTACCTTGGAAACATCTTTACAGGAGATGTAGATTAATTGTTCTCCTGTTAAAAAGGTGTGAAAACCATAACAATTTTTTTTGTTTCTATGACAACTCACATTGAGAAAAATCCAGCTTTCCATTATTTGAATAGAGGAAATAAACTACAATGGCAAATTAAGACTGGAAAAAAAGGAGGAATAAATTTCTGCCAAAAAAGTTCAAATTTTGAGATTAATCTATGAAATTTTCAGGAATACAATTTGAGAATTTGTGAGCTTGAAAGTCAAAAATATGCTAGAAAAAGAATTTGTTTAATCTCTTGAAAGAATTTGGAAATGTTTGAGTTTGGAAAGTGGAAAATGGTCAACTTTTAAAAGTCAGAAAATTGATAAAAGTCAAATTTTCAGCTTTCCAAATTTGTAAAAGTCCTAGTTTTTTTTCTAGGAAATGCAGGAGTTTGGAAAAAGGAAAATTGTCAATTTATGACCATCAGAATATTCATAAAAAATTAATTTTCGTCTTTCCAACTTCCAGTTTATTTTAATTTTCAAAAATGTAAAAGTTAAATGTTCAGCTTTCCAAACTTAGAATTTTTTTTTTCTATGAAGTTGTTTCTTGCAAATTTTTGACTTTGCTTTGAAGTTGAGATTTTTTTTTTCTGAAATCAAAGTTTCTGAGCTTTCTGTTTTTTTATGTCATTTTTTTTCTATCCATAATGGTCCTAATACATTGTCATAATAAACCGACTTAAGGAGGAATTAAAAAAAAACTAAATCAGTGGTAGGTCAATTGTTGGTACCATTTCAACCATACGGAACAACATAAAAGTACTTCGACAATATTAAAAAGATAACAAGTTCTCATTTTTTACAGTAGCACATGATGTTGAGCTGTCTTTACAACTTGCATGAATCAGTTGAAGCTGCAGGAATGTAGACTGTTTGGAGTCACTGTCATTTGCCATTTTTCAACACCTGAACGAAACAAGTTACAACATCTTTGCTGGCTGCTTCTCGTGTTCTGGCCGAACCAAAAAGGGATGGAAGATGTGGTTTTAATTCATAAGCAAAACAGCCATAATTATTTCCAGTTCTTCTTACGTTCATATCAAAGAAATAAATTATAAAATGGTGATTTTATCTTTAAATTTTGTTTTTGATTTATTTTATTTCTTGGCAGTTTGAATCTTATTAATAATGGAATAAAGGTATTTGTAATTTAGGAAAATACATGTTAGAATCTGTAAAATGTAGTTTTCATTTTTCCATTCCCTCCAGCCTCCACACGGGGGCAGTATTGTCTGTTTTTTTTTTTTTTTTTTTTTTTTTTTTTTAGAGAAGCTCATTCTGCATGATTTCCATTTCTTCTTCAGAAGACATCATCTACAGGATCAGCCCTAATTTGACGTCTCCCACCATACTGGCCACCCCAAACTGGCCTAATGGAATGAAGCCCCATTCCTCTGTCTCCTGGATCGTGGACCTTCCCTGGATGACCCACGCGCTCGTTAAGGTTGACATCAGTGGACTCGAATGCAAACACGGCCACGCCAGGATCAATATGAAGCACCAGGAAGAAGGGAATGATCTCCTGGACATCGGCGAGAGTGAAAAGACGAGGACAAAAAACGTGACAGCCCGTCAGAGCTTCTACCTGAACTTGACCAACTGCCAGCCAGAGGGGAGCGACCAGTTTAATGTCAAAGCCATGATTAATCTTGAGAAAAAGACCAGTAAGGAATCACTCTGGTGATTGGTGCCAGACAGTTCAAAAACAGATTCAATATGTTTTTGTTTTTTCTCCACAGATCTGTTACCCATCCTTCTTGGTTTAGTCGGGGCTGTCCTGCTTCTGCTCCTGATACTGGCTGTTGTATGTATAGTTGTAAGGTAAGTAGCATGTTTTTGTCTGGTTAGACATTTTTATTCGTGTTTGAAGTGGGAGTAAAATTCAGAAACTTTGCTTTTGGCTTTTGATCAATAACTTCAACTCTTCTACTTGATTATGCCAATCCTGGTGTCAATATACACATAAATACAGTGAATGCAAATTAGAACATCATCAGCATTCTTGTTGGTTGTGCAGGAGGCTCTACTTTGGCTTTTCAAAGATGAATGGTTGCATAATTGTGCAGTCATTTTAAACTGTGACTGTAAGCGTTGAGTTGGGGTTTTTAAAGTGACAGGACGCTCTAAAGCGGCTCGATCTGAAAGGAGGTTGAACTAGGCAGAACTGAACAGACTAAAATCTCATTTTCTAAGAATGATTTCTTGCAAAAGAGGTAATAAATATGTTTTGGATGGCCCACAGACGTATCCAAACCTTGTTCAGGGAAGCATAAATCATCTGTAAAGATGATAGTGTTATATTAAATTTTTCTCTTCATTTTTTTCTGCAGGACAAAGAAATCAAAAATGACCAGCCAAGCCTCCATCTACATGGGGAAGGGAAACATCTTCCGTCCAAACGACAGGCACTTCGTCAAAACCCGGGCCGACAACGACTCTCACGTCTACGACTACATAGACGACTCCATGGTCTACGGCCACCTCCTCAACGACAGCGAGAGTACCTCAAACGGGGTGCAGGTGGACTCCTATCAGACCTTCACTGGTCCCTCTGACAGGACGCTGCCGGTTATCAAGGAACCCGACCCAGAGCCGGAGAAGGGGCAGTACCAGTCCTTCCTGAGCCCTTCTGACACTTTCATGCCGCCCCGTCCGCGCACTCCCATCGAGAGGCAGGACAGCCTGGGCTTCCAGGACCGCCGGATGATGGATAACGAACTCTACACGTTCAAAAGCACGGGAGACATGAACACGATCCGTCTGTCCGGCGCCGATATGGAGCCGCAGCCGCCGATAATGGAGGAGAGCTTGTAGCGTGAAAGGTCTCCATGTTAGGAATCTTAATGACCTTTGACCTATCTGGAAGGCTCTTAGGTGTGAAGAGTCTCGTTTCTGCGGGAGTAGTTTTGGGAATCGGACACACTCTTTCTCTGAGTTGAGCAAGACGGTGAAAGCTGTGGACTTGGAAGCTAAAAACTAAAATCTGTGACTTCTTGGACTGTTTTTATTTTGTGATTATTTTGAAGAGAAACAGCAAAAATTATTTCAGAAACTTTGTAAAATATTTTTCTACACTTATTTCAGTTTTGCCTCTGACTTCTTTTATTTTTTATAGTTTGAATTTTTAAAAAATAAGGGAGACAAACTAATGTTCCAGTAATGAGGTGATCCAAAATTAAAATAAAAACTACAGAATAAAAACTTTCAGAACATTACTTTATTACAATATTATGTATTTTGCAGGAATTTCTAGTTTTAATTAAATTACTTCATTTTTATTTTTTAAGTCTGTTTTTCATCTCAGATTATTAAAACCACTCATCAGTTTGATGTTTTGTTCTTTTTTTGTTGTTGTTGTAAGAACTAGGGACGTTTGAGATTCAGTGCCAATAAATTCATCATATATTGAAACATCTCAACCTGATGTTTTTTAAAAAAAATAAAATACAGAAAATACTGTATTTTCTGCACTGGATTATAAGGTGCACTGTTAATGAATGGTCTGTTCGAAGAAACGGTGGATATCCTGTCTCTCCTCACATTATATAAATATATCAACTGAACTTATGAGAACTGATTTTTATTGCTGATCTAATTTAGTTGAAAGAACCTCCAGTTTCTAAACTCATGACTTGTTGATTGTTTCATCAAGTAAACAAAATCAGAGGACAAACTTAGCATGATATGCTAAGGGTTCCACCTTTAGCAGTGCCATTTGGTAATGAGACCTCTTCATTCTGGAGTGAATTCAGACACAGGAGTTTGGAGTCATGGAAAAATGTAAGGACGAACAGACGCCAGGGAAAAGAAAAAAACAACTGAAGAAGCCAGATTTTTATGTCTGAACCTGCAGACTTTCTTTCCACGTCAGGTTTTCATCTGCCCGTTAATTTCCACCTTAGTGATCTTACATAACAAACGCAGAAATTGATATTCAGAGTTTATTGAAAGAATAAATCACACAAGATATTACAGAAGAACACAGAATTAGTACATAAACGGTCAATTTGCTTTCAAAACATTGCAATTTTGCTAAATTTTTGTCTTTTCATTTAAATGCAGTAATGTTTAGACCAGCGGTTCTCAGACAATTGATTCCGTATTTAAATAAAAAAACAAAACAAAAAAAAAACATGATGCTTAACCAATATTTTAATTCCAGGAAAGATGCCAGCACCTTTATTCATACTTTGTTCAATTAGTATTAAATAAACCATCTTAACTGCATTTAATTGTTTTCTTTTTAATAGAATGAACTGTATTCCTCCTGGTTTCACTGCAACCACAAAGAACGCTGCAAATGACATACCAGCACATCACTTTTGTCAAAAATAAAACCCACTGTTACCTCCACATCTCATTTTGGTCAGGATGCAGCTGAAAATCACTGGTTTAAACTGGTCTTTAGAGTAGCAGGCAGCAGGAAAAGTGCAAACACAAAGCAGCTAAAACAAAGTTCAGAGTCCATGTTAAGATAAACAGGATCACACCAGAAGTGGTAAAAGTACTCACAGTCTCTACTCAAGTAGAAGCACAGATACTTGTACGAAAGAATACTGTAATAAAAGTAAAGGCTGGACTAAGCCTTTACTTTTACTCAAGTAAAAGTAAAAAAGTAGAACTTTTGGTCGTACAAAATATGTTACAACATGCTCTGTGTTGGTATAAAGATAAAAATACTGATTCGGTCTAGTTTTTCTTAAAACAAAATCTCAATTAGGGTGATTTAAATGCACAAAGCAGCGAATTCGTCACTAATCGTTCTTTGAGTCAACAACATGGAAGGATGTTTTAAAATAATAAAACAGACAGAATGTTTTGCGTCTGCGAATGTATTTCTCTATTGTTCATGATGTCATTCAGGTTAAAGCAGTGGTGTCCAAACTTTTTACCTAAAGTCAAAACCTGTCAAACTGAAAGCAATTTCAGTTGCTTGCTTTTCTACAGAAGCCTATGTGTTGTTTTTGAAAGGCAGTGAATATTTCACTGCAACTTTGAGCTGCCAAGAGCTGCACAAAATCACGGCAAGGGCCACAATTTGGAAACTCCTGGATTAAAGTCTCCATCCATGATTTTCTCTTGGGTTCTTCTGCCTCACTTTCGTTGTATCCAGCTGATTAGTGAAATATTGATGTTTTAACGGTGGATTTCTTTCGCCCTAATTTTTTCATCCTGTGTGAAAATATAAAGAGCAGAAAGTACAGATATTTCCCTTAAAATGTAGGGAGTAAAAGTAAGATAAGTATTCAAGTATCTGAAAATCTACATAAGTAAAGTAACTGAGTACTTTTACTTTTTTACTTTACACCTCTGGCTCAAACTATGTTGAACTCGCAGACTGAGGGCTTTTCATCCCGGCAGTTCTCATCGAGCCACTTCCCATCTGTCGACAACATGGCGGCGCAGTTCTGCGACTTGCCGCCATCCGGCTGAGGAGCCCTGAAGTTGGACGTGTCCCAGTTTTTGTACGTGATGGTGGAGCCGGTTTGGTCCATCCACTGGCCCTCGGTGGTCATGTCGTTGACGCCGAGCCAGACCTCCCCGTTCGAGCCGACGGTCTGACGGATGTAGTCCCGGAGCCGGTTGTTCTCCTCGGCGGAGGCGGGAGTAGCCAGGACGCCGCCCAGGGAGTTACAGTCCTCACTGGCAGTGTGGTAGCGCTTCTTCAGGGGGTCGGCCAAGAAACATTTCCCATGGATCTTTTCACCTTTTAAACAAACTGTGACAGAAGATAAAATCAGATATTTAGATAATGAGCTTTGCTTTTGTCGTCTTCTTTTGCCAACACAGTGAAAAATTATACAGATATTGAACACGCAATATAACCATGTATTAGTTGTTTAACATTTGCAACTAATATAAACCTCACATACAAAATCATCAGCTTGAAATCTAAACTAACTTATTTTCTGGTTCTTGTCGGTAGCTACAGAAACCAAGAGCGGATGTTTTTTGGAGGCATTTTTTCCCAATGTTTTTCTAGAAATAACAGTTAATTTCCAGTTTTCTAGCAATAACGATTAAATTTCTCAGTTAATCTCGAGAAATCAGATTTTTTTTTTCTCAAAGTAAAGGAGACGATTGGAGTGTTTTAAACTTGATTTCATCCTTCAATTAAAACCACAACTACTTACATAGAGATTGACTCTATCTCGAGAAAAAGTTTATGTGGAAATTTTGACTCTTGGCTTCTATAAATATCAATCAACCAACCAACCCACAACCAATCAATAAATCAATCAAGTGTATTAGCATAGCATGATTCAGCAACAAGTTTGTTCCAATTGCTTTACATCATAAAAACATTTTTAAAAAATCAACAACTGAAACATTCATTAATTGATCATGTGTGGAGTGTTATCACGGCTCAGTGTAATACTCAACTCCACCAACAGATGTCAGTAATAGAACACAATATAAATTATATCCTCAGTACTTACAAAGAAAATGTGCACATATAAGAACATTAACATTTCCTCTATAAAGCCTTAAGCCCCACAGTCGGGGTTTAAAAATGCTTGTTGACATTTTAGAAGGCCCAAAATAAATAAAGGCTTTTTTTCCCAGTTCTGTGTAAAAGGGACAAAGAGCAAGAAATAATCTGAATACAAAGTAAGAATCATAACATCTCAGATCGCAGATGTACAAGGTAACAACTCAGTTATGGTCTTATAAATAAAAACGTAAAAATGTTTATCCCAATGATAAAGAATAATTTTTTTTTTTGTCTATCTTTAGGAATATTTTGTGTTCCTAAAGTCCTTAGAAAGCAACAGGACATCCTTTGTGTTCAGAGCAACAGACGACATGTGTGAACCAGGTGTTGAAGGTTTCAGGCTGATTCTTATATTTAGGATATTTTTAGACTGTTGGCTCCAGGCTGATTGCACTCTGCATGTTCTGAATGACAATCGACCTCAAACAAAGGTCATGATACAAAGCATGAATCTGTATCCCCATTTCATGTTTAAACCTTAAGACAAATTTTAAAGGGTAAAGAAAAGTTGTTTTAAATATTATTTCAGATTTTCTACTTACTTTTAGCTGTTTTTTTATTAACTTTTAAGCAGTACTTTATTGTGGGAACGTTCAAATCTCTGCAGTGTGAAGTCAGTCACAGATTTTATAGACTTCTAAAAGATTGGAACAGGTTGTCCTGATATGATCCATTTAATTCAAATTCAAACATACTTTACTGACCCCAAAGGGACGTTAAATTTATATAAAAAAATATGGCCTTTTCATTTAAATGGCAGAATTTTACATTTTCCCTTGAAAGAACTGGTATGGAATATTTTTGTTTAAATATTGAACTCTTATTTGGGAAATCAGTAAAAAGGATTTGCACAGTTATTTTTACTTCAATACTACGATATACTTAAATGCTAATTATGGTGCGTATGTTCAATTTGAATGATAATGGGAAACAACACAGTGTAAGATTAAATTGTTTGTGGATGTAGAACTTAAGTAAATCTCAAATATTGTTTGAGATAAAAAAAAAAAAAAAACCAGAAGCTTCTTGATTTGAAACTCCTTCCATAAAGAAATATGTCTGATCATCTGGTCTCGTTTGAGCTCACCTGTTTGCAGAGCTTGTTTTTCCTTCAGCAGGTTGAGATCCTGAATGATTTCATCAATCTGTTTCTGCAGCGCCACCACAGCAGGATCCCGCAACGTATCTGATATAAAACAAAACACAACCTGTGCTAAATTTCTGCACAACAAAAATGATACTTCAGAACACTGCAAAACTATCCAACCTTACATAAGGTAAATTATTCCTGGATAATGATAAAAAAATACTAATTTCATTGACAAATTATTTCATTTATAACATGGGGAAATTCTCTTGTTATAAGTAAATTTATCTATACTTTTTCATCACCATTAAGAAATTATTCACTTAAAACAAGCCTCTATATCTTGCTGATAAGTTACTTTAAGTTAGTTTTGTATTTGCACTAGAAACTAGATAATAATACTTGGTAAGACTTGGTGTCTTTTAGTGAGGTCAGGGTGAGGTGATCCATTTACCTTTCTTCACCGGTTTCTTCCTGGTTGCAGTCTGCTGCTGCAGTGAGCAGTGGATGAGCAGCAAGACGCCCAGCAGAACAGAAAATCCTCTGAACTCCATCCTGGAAACTGTTGAATGTGGCGCCGACGTGGACATTCACACATTTATCCGTCTCCCTCACACCCTCCCATTTATCCCTCCTCACAAAAGGAAAAGTACTGGAAGAGTCGTTTGTGGGGAACAGCAGTCCAACCTCAAGAGCCTGGAGGGATGGCGTGACGAGGCGTCCCATCTGGCTGCAGCCTCCTCACGTGGAGCCAGCGTGCTGAGCAGAGCCAGGCCCGTGAAGCAGGTGCAGACAAGGCGGGACAGTGCAGGCCAGCCGTTACATAATCCTTCAGACGCTGTCGTTAAGGGCGATGGAGAAGAAATAAACATATTCTTCTACTGCATAAGCCAGTGATGTCCAAACGTTTTTCCATTAGTGCCAAAATTGAGTTGAGAAAACTTGAGGGCAAAATTTTTTTAAATTAAAATTGAAAGGTTTTTATTTTTGAAGACATTTGCTGTTTTTATGTCTGCAATACTATACGTAATAGACAATATTTTAATAAAGACATAAAGGGCATTATAAAAAAAAATCTACTGTGAAAGCAAAACAGTCTAATTTTTTTTGTAGAGGAATCTGTGAATGATTGTTGAGTCACAGATCAGATATTACCCTTAAAAAATGATAAGAAACCCTTTTTTAAGAGTTTACTATCCTCGTATTTTTTTTTATTTTGGCAACAAAGTTTGGGCAGCATTTGCTGATTTCAACAAAGTGTAATTAAAAAAAAAAACAAAACACATTGGATCTAAATGAACAAAAGTAAAAAGATTTCATATGTCTGGGAAAATCTGTAAATTCAGTAAAAATTACATTTTGTTCCGTTCTAGAATTGTGATCCCGAGGGATCAAACAGAATCATCCAGAGGGCCGGCCCGGGCCGTTTATCGAGGCGCATTGACGGATAGCGGAAGTGAGGGGCGGGAGTGTTGAACTGAACGACAGAAATTGTTTTCCCAAGTTGTTTTTGCCTGTTTATTCGTGGCTTTTAGTTGTTCGAGTCGAGCTAATTTGTCTGTGAACGTAACACACCTGTTTGGGACTCATTGGCCTAATTCCAACCCTACTTACGAAATTTGAAACAGCGAGCTTAGAAACCGACCCACACCTTCTCCTTCCTCCTGGTTAAATTGTTGATTGTGCCTGAATTCACACCACATGATTTATGTCACTATGTCATAAACAGCGTTTCCTCTTACAGCATTAAAAACGTACAAAAGACGAGATGCTAACAAGTTTTTATTCCTTCCATACATGCTAGGCTACATGATGGTGCGGCACTGTCTCCATGGTCACCAACGGTCACTAAAGGTTAGACACGTACCTTCTCCATATTTGATAGCTTTCTAATCACTCTTACTTGTAAAGTAAATGAACGTTAATCTTCTTACCTTGTAAAAAGTGCTCGCTATAGATCCGCGATCCCACCGTGTCATTGTATGACTAACGGCTGCTTTCCATCGCCGCCATCTTTCCTCACTAAAAGTAAAACAGTGAAATGACAAGCTAGGTTTGCATCTTGGTCTGATTTTATATCCGACCACGCAGCAGCAGCAGTTTTACAGTAAAATAAACTAAATAAAAGCTACAGATGTCTATTTTAGACTAGCTTTACATTCGCGCATTGGTTGTTTGACGTCCGTCATGGCGGAGTGGGCGGAGTTATGAAGACCATTACGTCACGTGCAAAAGGTCAGTAGGCTAAAAACAAAAGAAGCTAGTTTTGGTTAATCTTGCAAAAAATATTCTGGGAAAAAATTACAACCTTACACTGCAAATGCAAAATTGTATTTAATTGATAATTTATATTTAAATCAGTAAGCTGATTTAAATCATTAAATTGCTATTAACATTCACTTTTAGTGAGTTGCTTGGAATTTTGAATTAGTGGTTGAAAAGTCTCCAACTCACTCCACTTGAGCTGGATTCATTATGAAAAAGTACACGTGCTTTTTTCTGTGTTGGAAAGTACTTTGACTCATTATTGCATGCATCCAGGCACAAATGATTTACTTTAGTTTCTTTGTTTTCTGGAGCCAGAATTACGTATTTTTAGCGTATATTTTGTATTTCAAATACGTGATGTAATTAGTAATTCTGTGAAGTTGCAAAGGGAAACCATAACCCACATATGGAGGCCTTCCTTTTAAGTGTATGTGAATGAACAGGTATTATCTTTATTTAACCCATGTTACGTTAATAAGATATATCTGAGTTACGTGTACGTAAATATATTTGATTAAAAATCTAATTGTTCAAGTTAATAAACTTAAATGTGTAACCTGAGTTACCAAGTTGTTTGTTAAAAAAAATATGACCCTGTTTGTCAGTCTGTTTTCTTCAAACAGATTTTAAGCAAACATTGGAATAAATTGTGTTTTTGTTGCAGGTTGTTGACAGCAAAGTGCAGAATCCTGACCTTTTTTTTAAGATGCCAGAATGAATCACAAGTTAACTGACAAAGTAGTGTGTATGGTTTGTTTTGAGCCTTTCTCCTCTCAGCCTCTGAACACGCCCTGCAGCAGCCTGAGGGAAGCGTGGAAAGAATCCAGAGTCCCGTCTGGATGTTGTGTAAAACTTCAGAGTGCCTGCTGACACGTGGCAAACACAGGACCATGCAGAGAAGCTGGAACTGGAGCTTTAACTTCACCTCTGACCTGCACAGATGATTTCACATCTGGAATATTTGTCAAATGTCTGTAGTAGGAAACAAACATTTTAGGACTTGATTAAAAACCTCCTTTGTTCATTGTAATTTCTGTCCAGTAAAACTATTAATCTATAAATCAATAGACAAGACTATATAAAGATCAACAATGGTGATCGTAATATTAATAATAAAATAATATTCAGTGCAAAGTGGGACCTGGATAATGGATAGTGGGGCGCTGACCCAACTGTCTTAAAGGTTAGATCACTATAAAAAGGGGAAGGTTGATCTATGAAAACTGGTTAAACTGAAATATGTTTCAACAGCTAATATTAAATACATAATGAAAACATTGTGACACAGCAGCTGCAGTGAAGAAATGAATACACTTTGGATGCTGAACAGGCCTTCAGCATCCAAAGTGATGCTGAAGGATTTTCATTTTGAAGTTTCAGTTTCAAAATGAAACTGAAACTGGAGCTTTGATTGGATCTTTCTGTCCAGGCTTTTATAAGACTTTTTTGTGCTTTTTCATGCTTTACTTGGTGAACATAATCTTGAAATGAAACAGAGCAACTAGATGTATAAAACAATCAGTGCGATGTGGGTTTCATACACAATAAATATGTAATAATAATAATAATAGTACTGTTTCACTTTGATGTCTGGATATAATTTTTTTTTTCTATATTTATATCCAGGTTTTCCCCTAACTCTCCCTCTCCTCACTGCCTTCACAGGAAATGGCAGTTCTGACAGAGTAGCTGAAGAGTTCAACTAAAACAACTTCATGTATCACTGCATGGTTCTGTTCATTATTATGTATGGTATATTCTGTTCTGGAGTTTTGTCTCCCTTCATCTTAGAAAGGGAGACAAGCTCAGGCTTGAGACTTTCTTTGATCAATCAGAGATAACAGGTCTTTTATTGTCCTGTGATCAAAATGATAGTGAAATTGGATCATTCTGTCCAAGTTTTATATATAATAAAAATAATATATAGTAGCATATATTTACTATATGTTAAATATATAGATTCATATAAAACTGGTTTCATATGAATAAAACTTGTTTTGATAATTCAAAACAAGTTTTATTTATATCCAGGTTTTCCTGAGTGTTGTCAACAATGTAAAGCACAAACTGCTGGTATGAATGAGTGGTGATCCTCTCATAGCTATTGGCTCCCCAACCATCCAGGAAGTGGAGCAGCTGTTTCCACCTTCCTAAGGCAAACTAGTATTTTTCTCCCCATTGTTTCAATTCAAAGGAATCTGCTCACTTGCTGCAGTCAGAGATATTTAGAAAGTCTCTGTTGATTCTTAATGTACATTTTAAAACAGCAAACTTTAACCATTTGCTGTAATGTTGAAGGTTCTTCCTTGTTATGCACATAAATCACCCAGCAGGTTTTATTCAGAGGCTCCTCAGATCCAAGCTGTGCTGGTTGTTGAAAACTTTGTAGTTTTTTTACTCGGCTCTTTTCCCTTTATGTCAATGTGAAAACCTTCAGTTAGCAGGGCCACACCGCCCTCTAGTGGACAGTTTGAAAACAGTAGCAGAAAAGCTGTGATTTCTACTTTACTGCAATAGTATTTATTATATTGTATGAAGCAAAACATTAGGCGATAACTTTCAGTGCCACATATGTAAATTAAATACAAATAGGATTTTTAAAACAGTATAACTTTAGTCATCATTAGAGCAGCAACAGATGGACGCTCTTCACCTTTTTATCCTTATTTCATTATTGCATTATGTAAATACTCCATATTGACTGAAATTTAGGGATTTTTCTCTTTTCAGTTTGATATTATTTTCGTTTCTATTAATTTAGGCCCTTAATGTTAGTTCTGAAAGTTCTATTTCTTTTGCTTAATACCAGTTCATTCAAACTTAAATGTATGACCTGAACCTGACCCAAAATTATTGCTTCTGGTGAGTTTAATACGCCACTGAATCAGGAAAAGGCCTGATATAAAGTTGTGTTAATCTATTATAGTCTAAATAAAGGAAATAGCAGCCTAACCTGCTGAGGACAGAAAGGTGCAGATGTTCGTTACTGGAACCAGTGCAGCTCACTGTACAATAATGTGCAGAGCTCCAACCTGCTCTGCTCCCATCAGTCACAGGAGATTTACACCTGATTCACCCTGCAGTTACAACAAGAGACAACATGGAGCTGGAAGATGCTGGACAAAATCTAAAAATGAGAGACGTTACACTGATTACTCAAATTCTGGTCTAAAAACAAAACCAGTGAACATTTAGGTTTATGAGCTCATTTATTAGGTACATTTGTTCATGGGTTTATTTTAGGTGCTATTTTCTGGGAATCTTCCTCTCTGCTCCTTGTTTTCTCAATTTGTGGATAATGTGTGTAATTGCTGTTTTCTGGAGTCCCAAACACTGAGAGGAAAATTTGTAACTGTTTATAAAATGTTCTTTGAAAAATTGTATATAAGAAGCACATTTTCTGTGATAATATTCAAATCATGCATTTGATAACAGAGAAAAAAAATAGATACATTAAGAGATATCAAAAATCAGAAATTATTACCAGTAATAATGAAATTTCATATGCAAGCATCTTACATTAAGAATATCAGCAGGAATACAAATAAAATTTCCAAGAGACGTATTCTGAAAGCTTAAAAAGTGGTAAATAAAATATTTTTAATCTAACTTAAAATACATTGAGGCGAGGCTCCTCAGATCCAAGCTGTGCTGGTTGTTGAAAACTTTGCAGAGTTTGTTTCTCAGCTCTTTTCAGTTTATGCCAGTGAGAAAACCTGCAGTTAAAAGTGTAAGGCAGCGCTACACCGCCCTCTAGTGGGCAGTTTGAAAACAGGAGCAGAAAAGTTGTCAACCCTGATTAAATACTTGACTACAATAATATTGTTTCACATTATATGAAACCAAACACTGATAACCTTCAGTGCCACATAGGTAAATTATTGCTTTTGTGGTGAGTTTAATGAGCCACAGAAAATGAATCAGGAGAAGGGATGATAATAATCTATTTAT
>VMRN01000014.1:8248553-8275859 GCA_010277015.1 Poeciliopsis turrubarensis | reverse complement strand
GCTTTATTTGTGACTTTATATTCAGAACAGGGTGACAAAATATCTCAACAGAACAGAAACATTAACAAACACTGGAAATCAGTTCAAACAATCATCACAAAGTGAGAATTATTGCAAAAAGTGAAAGAATATTGAAGTGAAAATCATCGTGAATCTGGTATATTTACTGTCATTTTCTATTTATGACAATCTTTCTAGCAAGAATATAGATTTTCCAAAAGCTTAACAAGTGACACATGAAATACTTTGAAATAATAAGCAAACACAAACTAACTTGAAGGAGTTTTACTCTGACTGGAGATCGACTGCATTTATTAACACAATGAAAGAAACAGAATCTAGTTTGTTGTTTTCTGCTCTCCATGCTTTCGTAAAGAAACTTGCAGTTAAAATGTTTTGTTTTCAGATGAATGCACGCATTGTCATGTTTGTATGAGCAGCAAGTTTCCAACTTTCACTTTTTATCTTTTAAACAAGCCGGTAAAAGATTTAACAAGGCTACATCCAGCATTGAAAACTTCTTTTCCAATGTTAACAACTTCTTTTCCAACATTAGCCAAGTGTTCTCCAGCTTTAGCCAAATAATAGAGAGGATTGTTTTGCTCAGCTTCTTCTCTGGCCTTAGATTCATGCTGGGCCTGCAGCTTGGATTTTGCTTCTTGAATTTCTCTCTCCTGCTTTTCCTTCATGGCTTCAAACTGCTTCTCTCTCTCCTTTCTCTCTGCCTCAATCTTTTCCATTTCCCTTCTTCTCTGCTCATTCATCTCCTCTTTCTCCCTCCGTCTTTCCTCATGCATCCTCTCTGCCTCCCTCCTTCTCTCCTCTTCTATTCTTTCCTTCTCTCGTCTCCTCTCCTCATTCATCTCCTCTCTCTCCCTCCTCTTCTCCTCCTTCAGTTCCTCCTTCTCCCTCCTCCTCTCTTCATTCATTTCTTCTCTCTCCCTCTTCTTTTCTTCCTCTCTCTCCTTCTTCTCTCTCTCTCTGTCAGCCTGGATTTGCTGATACATTCTCTCCATCTCTTTCTCATACTTCTCTCTTATTTTGCTCTCCAGTTCTTCTCTCTCTTTGCGTATTTTCTCTTCTTTCTCCTTCAGGATGCGTTGTTTCTCCTCTTCGATTTCCCTCTCAGCCTCTTGGAACATCTCATTGGTGTAGTGACTTCCTCCATTCCTGTCAACAATGATTCTGATCTTCTGGAGCAGATCAGTGACTTGAGGTTTCTTATCTTTCAGCTTGTTGTTGAAGACATGATACTGGTTATTACATCTGGACACCAGATCCTGCAGCTCTGAGCTTTCAGACAAATAATCCTCAATGGTGCCTTCAAGGTCGTCTCCACGGGTAAACAGAACCATGCTGTATCTGTCTGCTGCCTCTCCAAAGATTTTTTGAATCATCTGCACTGATTGTAATTCTTCTTCTGTGAATCTGCCGATTGGAACGACCACCAGGAAGATGTGGGGTCCAGGAGAAGCGTAACAGACGCACTGACTCAGATCTTTGATTGTTTTATGTCCCTCAAATCTGGTGTCAAACAGACCTGGAGTATCAATGACAGCAACCTGCTGTCCATCCACATTACTGGAGCCTTTGGAGCAGTTCACAGTCATGGATTTGGGGCTGCATTTGGACTGAAAACACTCTCGACCCAGAATGGTGTTTCCAGATGCGCTCTTCCCAATCCCAGTCTTCCCCACCATCACGATCCTCAACTCATTGTCGTTTGTAATGTTTGTTCCTGTGAAGAAGAAAATTTGAATCTGAATTAGAATCGTCATTTTGCAGGCAAAAAAGCAATAACATGACTGAAGAAACTCCCTCCCCATCTGGACCATTGGCAGGAAGTCATGGAGGAGATTCACTCTGTGGAAAACTGACATATATTTACATATAAAAGGACATTCTTACAACAAACGATGGTCTAAATGGCTGACATACAAGAGCAAGGAAACATAACGAGAAGTAGCAGGTTGTACTGTGTTTTTTTTCTCTCTTCCTATTTAACTGTAAATCAGTTCCCCCAGTTCTGTGTGTATTGTATGTTTCATTGTAATGAAAAATGTTAAAGAGTATTTAAAAAAAAAAAGAATCATCATGTCATGAACTGGGAAAAAATTTTTTTTTTCAGACTGAAGTGACCCAATTCCCATAACTCTTTTTTGCTTCTAAATATTTGCCACCTGCATGTGATCTCCAGTGGGAACGACCTGAAAGTGTTGCGCATGCGCACTAGAGGGCGCAATAACGTCACAGACAGAGAGCTGCTGCAGCAAGCTGGTTCATTCCTCTAACTCTGAACTTCCCCCACTTCCGGTCCTGGTTCTCTGCTCCACTGATCCCCGGCTGCATGACAGAACTATTAGACCCAAAACTCTGTGCACATAACAATAAGGATCACAATGCAACTTAGAACTTATAACCATATGGGCCCCAGCAGAACTCAACACAGAATCGTTACAATATATAACTATGTTTGCAGTTGGGTTTTTTGTTTGCCCCTCCCCTGACCAGCAGCAGCTAATCTTTATGGCCAGGGTTCAAGAATTTCAATAAAAGGAGGAGAAAGAGGAGAAATTCAGAGCAAGTTTGGAGCCTGGAGCAAACTCTCCTCATTCTTCTCTCCTCGAGTAACACATTTTAATTCACATCTCTTTTTCCTTTGTCTGTGTGAAGGTGTTTAGGGGATTTGAACCTGACAAAAATGAATTTGCTAACAATAAATATATATATAAAAAAAACAAAAAAACGATGAATTTGCTGGTTATAGTGATGCTTTAATAAACAGATTTTATAAAAAGCAGATTGATACTAAAGAAGGCTGAAAGTGACTCACCATAGCCGAAGGTCCTGTTGGAGCTGAACTTGTTGCTGGCCATGATCAGTCAGAGAGAGCAGGGTGATGCTCCAGCTGCAGTGAAGAAATGAATAGTTTGCATCCTGTGCTGAATTTTAAACAATCCTGGAGTCAAAATGAAAGTGAAACTTGAGCTTTGATTGGTTCTGTTTCAAGTTGTTTTTAACGACTGCCTCATTGTGCATAAAATTCAGTTAAATCATTGTACAGAAGCTGGAATGAACTTTAAGGTAATTTCCATTAAATAAAATTAAGAAACAGAGTGAATCTCGAGGCTGAGTTCAGCTGTTTCTTATTTTGTCCAGATTAAAATGTGCAATAGCCTGTTGATATATACAATAACTTGTTGCATATATCAAGGTGAGTTATATAAGAATAATACTGATGTTACACTTTAATTTTGTCAGGATGTTTTCACTCAGGCTGCACATTTATAGGAAACAGCAGCACTGAGGAGAAACTGAAAACAAAAGTGAAACTAAAACAAGCTTTATGATTCACTGCATGATTCAGTTAATTATGTTAAATCTTTTGTTTACGAGCTTTGTCTCAGCTTTATCCCTCCACCTGGGACAAACTGCCTCCTTCCTGTTGCTTGCATTTCTCTAATTTAAGAAATTTAATCATTTTTATTAAAAACATACAAAGAAAAGCACATTTGATCCTTTATCTCATGACTAAAGCACTTGAATTTTGTGTGGAGCATTGTTTATCATACACCCAAAATTTCTGTATTTATTTTGGTCCAGCACTCAGCAAGGTTGGACAAATATTAAATAGATGAGTATTTATAAAGGTGTATATTTTACACTATTCAATAACACAAACACATTAGAAAAAAAGTGCACCAGGACAACAGAAGTGTACAAATATACTTTTAGTAGAAAATTACATACACATGAAAATACAAACATCACAAAGAGGTGATTTTAGCCCAGGAAGCCGACTTTCTGTCTCGTCTTGCCCAGACTCTCCTCCTGCTGCAGCAGCTTCATGAGAGGAGGGTGGAGAGCTTTTCCTACTCGCTTTCCTGCCTGCAGAGAGAAAATAAACAAAGCAGAGCGTAACCTTGGTTGCCATAAATATCTGAATGCATATGAAACAAAAGCTTGTTTTTACAAGGCTTTCTTATCTTGGAGGAAAATGATTATATACAGAATGCAGAGTCTTTAAAACTTTAGGAGGAAACACTTTATTGGAAGAACTGTGCTTAAGACAGAAATAAACATGAAGGAATCTGAAATACCACTTGGTAAATAATGAGACTTTTATTGCAAAGTTGCATTAAAAGTCAAATAAAAGTCATTATTTACAGAATGATAAAGTGTCACCCTGTCAGATTATAGTTGTGTGACTTTAAAGCAAAATTAAATCGAGGAACAGGAAGTCAGAGTTGTCACCTCTATCATCTCACAGATGCTCTCTGGGTCCAGGCTGCCTCTGCCCACCTTCCTGCTGCAGGTGATTACTCCTTTGTGTGTGACGGAGATGATGAGGCTCGCCACAGAGCAGGCCTTCTCCTGCAGGGTGGCATCCACCACGTGTCTGTGGCCAACCTGCACACAAAAACCCAGGCGGCCTTAATCATCCACCACGTCAAATCTAGTTTCTATCTGAACGCGTCGGCTGGGAGCTCACCTTGCACAAAGTGACTATGCAGGGAACGTTTTCCACATCGAGCCTCATGCAGTCGTACGGGTCGTCAGAGAGCTCGATCTCCTTCCCTCCTTCTTCATCGGATGAGATGTGAACTCTGGGAATTCTGCCGGAGAGGAAACCAGAACGCGGCTCATTTATACAACTTTGTTTTTGTAGAGGAAATCAGTTTAGATCAAAGTTAATGGAGTAATCCAAACTCACTTAGTGTTGAAAAGAGCAGCTTTGATCGCTACTGAGATCGCGTCGTACAAATTCCCATCACACTGAAGAAGCTGAGGAGGGAACACAATAATGCTATAGTTTATCTATTTGGATCAAATGAAAGGAGTTTTGAACAGAAAACAGGAAATTTCATATTTTACTGTTGGGAAGCATCTGCAGTTGGTGTGTGTTACAAGTGTTAACAACTAGATCCAGCAGTACCAACCTCCACACACAGCTGAGTGCCTGTGGTCATGAGTGGGGACAATAACAGTCATTGGATCCTGAACATCATAGGAACTAAAGGTGGAAAGGCAAACTAATAGTTTTTTCTTCCCCATCAACAAATACTTTTGCTTCATATTTGTTAAAACTGTCATTATGTTGTGACAATTTAATATGAGACAAATAATCTGAAAAGATTAAGCTTCTCTGCTTTCTCCCCGAGTCTGAAGAAAACAACCAGAGTCAGGAGGAGGCTGCCTATCATGTCTGCTAACGAGACAGATGATCTGCCTCATACCAATAAATCATTCAATAAATATGAAAATAAATTCTTAGAAGCTTTAATTGTTATTGTTATTAATTGTTTAAAACTGCAACAAGCATTAGCTGTAATGTTGGAGGGTCTTCCTTCTGAAGCCAGGTGACCCTGAGGCCTTGAACTCACCAACACATCCACATACAGCACCCAGCAGTGTTCTCCAGGACTTATGCAGAGGCTCTTCAGATCCAAGCTGTGCTGGTTGTTGAAGACTTTGTAGAGGGTGTTGCTCAGCTCCGTCCCCAGCTCTTCGCCTCCTCTGCCCTCAAACTCTGGGGTTGCATTGGCCGAGCTGAAGATTGACAGGAAAAAACAACATGGTGGACTGGAGGCGTAGCAAGATATCCCATTGAGGGATTTTATTTTATTTTTAGAAAAATGACAGAGCTGAGGGTGATTCATGTTTCTGTGAAATTCTGCTGTTATCTTTTGCCTGAAATGTAAGATAGCGCAGCACCGCCCTCTAGTGGATAGAGAAAAATAGGTGATCGTGGTCAGTGCTACATTTTTAATGAATTAAATCATCATTAATACTAGGTTATACTTATATGATCTAAAATGTTGTTTAATGTTCTTGAAACATGACATAAAAATATGACAGTACGGCCTACACAGTGGTGCAGTTGGTAGCACTGTTGCCTTGCAGCCAGAAGGTCCTGGGTTCGATTCCGGGCCCGGGGTCTTTCTGAACGGAGTTTGCATGTTATCCCAGTGCATGCATGGCTTCTCTCCGGGTACTCCGGCTTCCTCCCACAGCCCAAAAACATGACGGTTATGTAAATTGGTCTCTATATAGTCTCCCTAGGTGTGAGTTTCTGTGTGCATGGTTGTTTGTCCTGTCTGTCTCTATGTTGCCCTGTGACGGCCTGTCCAGGGTGTACCCCGCCTCTGATCCGGAAAGTTAGCTGGAGACAGGTACCAGCACCTCCTGACCCACGAGGGACACGGGTGTTAGAAAATGGATGGATGAATATGACAGGACCAACAGCTCTATTAGGAGTTGCAAGCTCTGGATCTCACAATATGATTTTAAGATCATATTGACATTAAAATAGTCACTTAAAGGCTTGATAAGTGGCTGAAGATAAACTAGAATAGTTCTAACTTTTAAATATTGCAATTACTTACTATTTTTTGTTCAACAATGCATTTCTTTCCTGAGTGATGTTTATCCATCCATCTTCTTTTTAAAGAGTGTTTTACAGTTTTTATTTCTTTCGACTTTGAATTCAGGTAAACTCACAGAAGTAAAAACATTTTCTGTCATTTGTCAGTTTTATTAAGGAAAAAAAAAATCTATAAACACCAAACCCACCAGTCAACGAAGAACTCCAAATATCCCTGGTTTGCGATCATCGGCCTCGGTTTTCCGATCTCAGCCTTGATCCCAACCAGAACCGCAGTGTGTCCCTGAGAGGATCAATGGGAGACAAACATGTGGATCAAACTGAATCATAATTACCATTAAGTTAGATCTCATGTAGCAGCTGGACCTGAAAGTGACTAAATGACTGAAATAATAGTGGCCCAGATTTTCTTACAACTGGCATTTGGTTTAATTCACTCTAATCTAACGCATGTGTTTTATTTGAGTTGTTTAAACACAAAATGAGAAGATGAAGCAACTTATGTTTACCAGAGTTACTTTAGCGGATCCGTCAGTGTTGGACACCACGTCTGTTTCTACCTCCATGTGTCTGTAGTCCTCGCAGCCTCTCCCATCCACCCGTAAATCATCCTGATCAGAACCGCAAACAGCGTTTAAAAACCCGCGATGGCCAACAAACCATTCACATCTCAACACGACAGTTCACCTTCACGGTTCCGATAAAAGACGAAACCTTACCCGTATTCCGTGTAGGATGTAAACTTTCTCTGCCTCGCTGACTTGTACCGTTGCCATGTTGTTTTCGTTACTCTTCTTTGCTGCTCTTTTTCTTCGATAGTTTTTAACGCCAGCTGCCATCCATCGATGTTGCACTACTGCCATCTCTTGGATTTTACTACGCATTGCATTTCCTTAAATTCTCCTGAGATCAGTATTTTTCAAAAAATGAAATTCATTTCCCTTCATTGCTATTTAACTACATGTTAATTTTTCAGTTTCATAATAAAAACTAGTTCTATACTAAATTATTTTCTTTGTGTCATAAATATATCCCGAAACTAATAAAGCCATGTTCCATAGTTTATGTTGTCTTACACGATCTTAAGTAGAAGTGCATTGAAAGAACTATGACCAGTTCTTAACCTTTATCCTTTCTTGTGTTTATTCCTCTAATTCTTATAACATCAATTATTTTGTATCCTATATAAATCCTAAATAAAATGAAATGGTGTTCATAAAGATAATTTTTGGCTTTAAATCAATCAGCTGATAGGTTTTAGAGATTTTCTTCTTTTCTTCAGGTAGAAGTCTGTCTCTTTCTAAAAGACAATGGTTGTTATGCAAAACAATGCTCTATCAGGTGCTAAAGCTACAGTATGTAACTTTTGTAAAATAAAAATGTTGTTTTTTTGTTTTGTTTGTTCAGAGCCAATCATGCACTGCTCAGATCCTCCCCCATGCTGCAATGCTACATCGTCTCCCCAGCACTGGATTCTGTCACGAATGCTCAGGCTAATTAGCATGGCCACTGATGAAAGCTGACAGGCAGCTTTTCTGTAATGATCAGCGCATACACGAGGTTGATTGACAGCTAAGGCCCTCCTCCTGGCTCTGATTGTTTCCTTTTTTGTTGTTTATAATTCACACTTAAACAGATTAACATGCAAAAGTGAGATGGAAAACTGTGTTTTCAATGTAATTGTAAAAGAATTCATCCCAATGATAGCAGTAATTGTGCACATATAGATATTCTTCTGAGAAAGTCAAAACCTTGCTTTGGCATTCTTAAGGATATTAATATCGGCGATCACTATGTACCTGTTGATCAAACAATGTAGTCAAATTCAGATTATTATTATTCAAATTAATTAAAAAGTTACATAAGAGGTATGATTAATTTTAATATTACTGTAATTATGATCATTCAGCAGCCATATTGGATTTTGATGTTATATATGTAAAAAAATAAAAAATAAAAAAATAACAACAGAAAACCTATAGCTTGCTAAAAATTTAGTTGGAATTTTATTTGGATGGCGACCAAGCTGTTTTATTCCCTATTGGAAAAATACATCAACAACTCCAAGCTAATACAGTCGCAAAATTCTCTTGATTTGATTGGCCAACTGGGATTCAAGCCTGCATTGACAGAAACCTGACAGTCCACGCTCGGGGCACACACGCCCTTTTTCAGGCGAAGAGGGCACCAGACTTCCTGGTTGGATGGATCCGATTTGTTGTCTTCATTTCCCCGCAGAGCTCCCTGGATGTGACCGAGTCGGGAAGCTCCGGAGAAGAGCCGAGTTTTAATAGCGTTTATTTTTAGCGATATAACAAATTAAGGAACAAACAGCAGTGTGAAAGACAGGCGGTTGTGAGGACGGGAGCAGCGCGCGGACATTGGAGAGGTTAGCTTGGACTGAGCTAGCAAACGCCGCGGCGGAGCGGAGTGCAGACCCCCTGGTTGGCGTCTTTTCACTCTCCGAAACCTCGAAAGAAGCGACAAACTACAAGAGAATAAACGGACGGAATCGGAGAAACCGAGAGGTGAGTTGTTTAGCTAGAGGAAAAAACGATTGAAAACATCCTAATTGGACTAGATTCCAGCTTTTAAACAGTTGGGAAACCTGATTCCTGCTCTGCTCCAGTTGTCAGAGTTAACTTCCTGGTTGAAGTTCTGTCTTTAAATCCGTCTGAAAATAAATTCACCGCATTCACAAGATCTGATATTATCTGTTCGAGTCATTCAAACATTTAGTTCAGCTGGAAAAAAAAGACTCAGTGACGTTCAGGTGTAATATTGTTAATTTGAGTCTTCAGTAAATAGTCTTTTGAAAATAATTACTGCATCAGTTTGGACAAATAACTTTATATTTAGTAATATAATCGACTATGTCTTTATTTTAGAATTATTTGGATTTTATTTCATTTTACCTTCATAATATTAATGTTTATGAATATTAGATCTGGATATCATAAGAGGACTCAAAGGTTATGAATAAAAATGGAGAATTTGTACTTCTGTGCTTTTTCTCATATTAATTTTTCTAAAAGTTTAATTGGTTTAAGGTTTATTCCACCCATCCGCCTTTCCAATTGTTTACGCTGCTATCTGTTTATCCATTCATCCACCCATCCACCTACCTGTTCATCCTACCATCTATTTGCTCATATTTCCATTCACCCAGTCATCTATCTATTCTTTTGTTTATCCAACCATACATTCATCCAAACTGCACTGATGAAGCAGTTTATGCAAAAATAATGTTTATATATTTTCCAGTAAGCTCACGTGAGCATCAAAAATAAATGTATTAGATTTTTGTAATATTCAAAACTAAATTCTGGGCTTTCATTAGATGTGAGAAATGTGCATCAAATTAATGGAAATAAACACCTTGATAGATGATTTTTAATTCAGTTACTGAAATAAATAAATTTCTCCTTTATATTCTAATTCTTTTACATGCACTTGCATTTTATCATTAGTCAATGTGAATCTAAAATCAACCTAATATATTCCCAGTTTGCTCTTTCTTATTCTGCTGATTTTGTAGTTTCACAGGTTCTCCTAGTGGCTCTGGAAGGCTAAAAAAATGATATTTGTCACAGTGTCTGTTTAATAAGACCTGGACGGACTGGTTTGGTCACCAAACCGTTGTTTTTGGTCTTCAGACGAGGTTCAGGTGAAACCACATGAAGGCGTTAAGGAACTGTGTGTCGTTGAGCTCTGCCCTCATTGGGTACCGTCATCCCACCACCCTGTCACCACGTTCCAGCAACAGGATGTCAAACATGCCCATAAATTATTGATGAGTATCTGAATATGCTGCGAGCAGTTTTAGTAACCCTTTGCTTTTGGTCCACTTAGCTCAACTAGAGGGACGAGTCTCACTGAAGGTGCCCTCTAGTGTTAAAGTAGCATTTCATTGGGAAAATTTCACTAATAAGATATTTTTCATTTGCTTTTAGTGAAATAACGAATGGAACTACTACTTTTTTATTTTAAGTAAGTTTGTCTTATTTCAAGTGTGCTAAGATATTTGCACTAGAAACTAAAAAAAAAAATACTTGGTGAGATTTTATGTTTTTGCAGTGTGAATGTTTCCATTAAAAACTGCAGAGAACTCCTGAAATCTGCATAGGAAGTAATTAAATTTTAATATAAATTTTGTCTGAAACTTGATTCTAACTGTCTCTTTCCTCTTCTGCATCCCTCTGTCCTCCTGCTGCCTCCTGTCAGCATGAGACTGGAGCCACAGGCGCTGTAGGATGAAGAGCCCGGCGCACCGCAGCAGAGACATCGAGCGGCAAGCCGGCTACCTGAAGCCCGAGCACTGCGCTCCTCCTCCTCCGCGCAGCAGCTCCGGCACCATGTGGTTTATTCGCGACAGCTGCGGCATCGTGTGCGGCATCATCACCTGGCTCCTTGTCTTCTACGCGGAGTTTGTGGTGGTGTTCGTCCTGCTGCTGCCAGCCAAAAACGTGGCCTACAGCTTCTTCAACGGGCTGGTCTTCAATGGCCTCGCCTTCCTCGCTCTCGCTTCTCACGCCAGGGCGATGTGCACGGACCCGGTCAGTTCAACCACTTCAAACCCAAACACTCCATAACCACAATATTCATTCAGACAGTTAGAAGTATTCAGCATTTGCACAACAATTCTCATAATTTTTCCATAATGTTCCATTATGCAACTAACAGAAGAGATGATTAAAATAAATATTATTATTACTGTATTTTTATTGATTTATTATTATCTGGAACTCCTACAAAGGATTGGACTCTTTTTTGTCTGCTTCTCTTGAAGCAGTTTAATTCATTGTAGACTCTCGGGAGAAAAAAATCTCGTAGTCGTTTTTTTAGAGAACATATTTCTAAAGGTAGTTTATGTTTATAACGGAGTAACTTTCATGGATAATTCAGCTAAACTGCTGTTTGTTTTTCATTTCCTCTCCTGTCTCGCAGGGAGCCGTGCCCAAAGGAAATGCAACCAAAGAATTCATTGAAAGCCTGCAGCTCAAACCGGGACAGGTTGTGTACAAGTGTCCAAAGTGCTGCAGCATCAAGCCTGACAGAGCGCACCACTGCAGGTAGAGCAGGGCGGCTTTTACCTGCAGAAATCTGCTGCTATCGTCCCACTGGGATCTCTCCTCTCCTCCGGTGTGTTTGTCCCTGCACCACGTCTCCTGCTTCTCCCATCTGTTTGTCTGCTTTACTTTTGTTAAGTCTGCTTGTGCAACGCTTCCCTGCAGACTCTGCAGCTTGGTAATGGGGATTCCCTCTGTGGCCGTTGTGTTTCTCTGGGAAATCCAGGCGTGAAAAGTGCAAAAACACCAGAGTAATTGAATTTCAGTCGGTGCTTTCAGAACTTCAAAATGGGAGTTAATGGTACGACTTGTCACAATAACAAATATCACCCTGTAATTATTGTGATAAATTATATTTAATGCATTTTGAAGTAATATTTTCATGATAATGCAAGTTTGCCCTCTCAGAGACTAATGAAGCTTAATTTTGTAAAGAACACTTTGAACTGAAAACTGGAAGTCATTTGAAATTTTCACAATAAAAAAAGGCAATCAAAGAAAAAAAACAACCGAAAGCATAAATAAAATTAAGTACAATGTCTCTGTAAACAATATTGCTCTTCACAAAATATTCATCATCACAATGGAAATGATCAAGCTCCTTTTAACTTATCGTGCAATTAATTGATTATTGCGACAGGCTTATTAATGGCCGTCGTTATTGTGGCTGTTTTCAGGAAACACATTTTCCTCTGATGATGTTTTCCTGCTAGGGAACTTTGTGTAAACAACTGATTGAAAAGTCAAATGTTTTGCTTTTTCCTGTAAGTATCAGGACTCGTCACACTGGTAAGGCAGCAGCGTCACATAACTAATAAGCTCACTGTGTCCCACATTCATTACATTATTTCTCTTTACCTGCATATTTGTGTTTGCATGCCCTGTAAATGTGTTTTGCCTTCAGAATGACGCGTTTCGCAGCCTCTTCGCTGCTCTGTCGTATTTATTTCTGCTTGTCTCCTCAGTGTGTGTAAACGCTGCATCAAAAAGATGGACCACCACTGTCCCTGGGTCAACAACTGTGTCGGAGAGAACAACCAGAAATACTTTGTGCTCTTTACAGTAAGTCTTTTAGCTAAAAAATATATATATATTTGATGACCCAGTTAACCTAATTTACAGTAAATCTGTTTGTTTTTCAGATGTACATTGCACTGATTTCCTTACACGCGTTAATCATGGCGGCCTTCCACTTTGTTTTCTGCTTTGAAGAAGACTGGGCAAGTAAGTGTCTGAATGAGAGAAAGATCCCCTTTCTGCTTAGTAAAATCTATTTTATCCTGGGTTAAACGTGGAAAAAAACCTTAAAATAAAGTCGTTCTTTATTATTAGCAGCATAAAGATCTAAAAAAACGTCAAAGTTTGATTTGAGTGCATTCAATCTGTGGGTAAAAAAATGTTTAAATGGTTTCTCCTGTAAGTTTTCACAAGGTTGAAGCAGAAAACATTTTCTAATCTGATCCAGGGGTGGACGATATGGACTTAAAGTTTTATCACAATATTTTGCTGTACTATCCTGATGGTGATAACAATGGCTGTATGACTGACACAAATAACAACACTTCCAATTTTAATCCGCTTCTTTTGAACACTGTTTATATAAAGAAGTGTGATTTGTAAAATGGTAACGCTACCAATCCCGACTATACTGACGGTTTTGAGGCATTTTAAACATCATTAATTGAATTTTATTGTCACAACATTAAATCAGAATCTTATCAATGATAAATTATTCCCCATGTTTGATCTAATCTCAGTTTTTGAGGTTGATCAGTACGTTACTCGTTCACTTGTCCTTCTTGAAGAAATGAGGGAACTGCTGAACTTAGAGTTGTAGAAAACAGTAGAAGTTTTATTTTCTGATTATTTGAAAATTTACCTCTAAACTAGACAGAAAAATTTGTAGCTTTAGTTTCCCTGAGCGATGATTCAGTCTAATATTCTGGGTTTTCAGCTGGAACATTTTGTACGATGTACGACTGGCTTTAAGGTAATAAAATCTCTTCTTCCTCTTCCTCTCCCAGAGTGCAGCAACTTTTCTCCACCTGCTACAGTCATCCTCCTCATCCTCCTCTGCTTCGAGGGTCTGCTCTTCCTCATATTCACTGCGGTCATGTTTGGGACTCAGGTTCACTCCATCTGTAGCGATGAGACGGTGAGCGACTTCCTGCTAATCCACGTCAATCCCGCTGGGGAAAAAAAACAAAACAAGGAGTTTAAAGTGCAGCGCTGTCAGTTTTAACCACAATGGCTGAATGATGAAGATAGACCATTAATAATCAGTGATAGATACTGTTATTTCCAGGTTTTATAGAGGAGTCGTTCAGTTTATTTCTATTCTTGTTTATAAATGTGAGTAAATGTCAGATATATTTATAAACTGGATTTTATTGGTGTGGAGAATAAACAGTCAATCTTTTTCTCCCTCCACACACACACACTTCTTTCCTTCTTCTCTTTCGTTGCCTCATCTTGTATGTAGAGCTGCTGATTATCTTGTGATGACGGGCTCCTTCAGCTTATATTTAGTATTCATAATTTACCAAAAACCCCCCAGAAACACAGTGAAAGCAGGTAATCCACTTGCAGCCCTCTGCAAGGCTGACTCCAGTACATTTTCTGCTTTTTCCACCCACGAGCATGACTCACAGCGCCGTAATATTCACTACAAAGATCATCTGTCTCAGGCAATTTCAGGGTAATGGAGCCTGCAGTTCAGCGTGTTTTTCAGTGAGTCACCTACAGCCTATGGGAGGAAAACAAAAGAATGAAAACATGATTAATTTCCCTGCTCCTTTGTTATTCATAATCCTAAGGGTTTGTTTTTCCTCTGCAGGGCATCGAACAGCTAAAGAAGGAAGAGAGGAGATGGGCCAAGAGGTCCAAATGGATGAACATGAAGGTGGTGTTCGGCCACCCGTTCTCGATAGCCTGGCTCAGCCCGTTTGCGACGCCGGACCACGGCAAGGCCGACGTCTACCAGTACATCGTGTGAAAGCTGGAAACCGCCGGTGACTTGGACTCGTTTTAAAGCGTCTCTTTCTGTCGTCTCCATCCTGAATGGTGGACATTTCCTGAAGTTTGGATCTTCTCGGGTGTTCTGTTGTACGCTTTGTTTCTGTAATGTAACTTTTTTTTTTTTTTTGTCATTTCCCTTTTGGTGCTGAATGAGATTAATGACATTTGTCGCAACCATGAAGCAGCACCGGGAACAGAAATCAAATGACAGATGAGAAGCACTTGGAGCTCTGTTCGCTGCTGCGTGTCGGACCATTTCCTCCTTTCTCAGAGTAAATCATGTGAACTGATGACCAGCATGATCCAGGTATCGACTCTTGGATTCGTCTTCCTGTAAACAATCCCGCCATCCACTTACTTACTTTGCTGTTTCAGTGTCTTTACGATAATCTCCTCCTGAATGCTGCAGGTGATTTTTGCCTTAGAACGGTCCTTTAGCAGGCGGCACATCTGATATTTTTGAAGATATCTCTATTTATTGCCTTAATGCAACACTGCAGGTTGTCACTGGTTTACATTATTTTTGAAGTGAGAATGTTGCAGGCTTGTTCAGTGGGTGGATTTGTTCAGGAGTGTGTTTTTATGCTTATTGTTCTGCATAAAAGCCACAAAGCTAGAACAAATCATGTGTGATGAGATTCAGATCGCTTTATATGTGAAATGTGGAAGCAACCATCCTAAAGCTGAAGCAATAACTCCAGTGATTGGTTTAAGTTTTTACATCATGGTTTGACACGTTAAACACAAAATTTATGCTTTTTTTTTAAGCATAAAAACCTCCATATTTATTGGCATACCCAGTAAAGATGCATGTGGAAAATAAAATCATCTTTCGGCTTTAGCTTAATGAAAGTTTTAGTTTCTGAGATTAATCGAACCTGTCAGCATTGACAGTTGTTTTAAATTTTCTAATTATTCCTTTAATCATAGATATGCTCAAGTTTCGATCACCGTTTCCTGACTTTTAACACGTCTGTCTTATAATTAAGCTGCATGTTCTCTTGTGTTTCCCATTTTTATAGAGAACAGGAAGCAGAAAATCCTAACTTTTTCCAGTTGTAAAGAAGAAAAGTATACATTTGAATTTGTTAGGTTTGTCTACGTCAGTGGCACAAGCAGTATTATTTACTTACAGGATTGACTGGATAAATGTACTAAAACTGAAGTTTGAGATATATTTTTTAATAAGTATTAAATCTCTTTCCATACATTTACATGGGCTGCCAATAAATGTAGAGGGCACAACTGCAAAGTGCTGTGATTTTAGTAAATGTTGGTCTGTGTTTTGAGTAAAATTTGCATGTTGCTTGTTTTTGTTTTGCTTATTGCCTTGTGGAGAACTGCTTATGCTTCAAGTTGTATTTATCAGCTTTCCGCTCGTCGTCTCCTCTAACATTTAGAATAAAAAGCATCTTCAAAAAGCTGGAAATCTCCTGCTGGAGACCAAGTTAAACCTGCGCATGATGCTTCACAACAAAATCCTGTTTGGATGGGTTCAGGCGAAATGTTGAATCGGGATGAATTATAATCCCAAGAAGACTGAAAGGAAGATGAGCTGCATAAAAATACTCTTAGATTTCTGACTTATCCTGCTTCAGAGTGTCATGCCTCACTGCTTCTTGAAATCTCTTTCACAGTCAAAACAAGGGAAATGTTAATTTTTTGGGGTTGAAACTACAGCTCGTCACTGATCCTGTTGGGAAACAGATCTCCAGATTTGTGCATCGACATAATAAAATGACTGTTTGTAGAAGTGAAAGTTTAAGCTACATGTTTAAGTTGAAAACTTGTGGACTGCAGCTTCTAAGAGCCAAATCAAAAGCAGGATGAGTTTCCGTAGCATCTATAAAAATTTTAAATGAAATATTTTGTAGATTTTCCAGTCTTTCTAGTCGTTGACTTCAGTTTCTCGGCCAGCAGATGAACCAGCACCCTTTTATTATCTGCTACTTGTAAATGTTTGGCCTTTTCACCAGCTGTTGTTGAAAATGTGAAGGACCCTAAACATAATTCAGCTGCTCAGTTCATGGGGTTTGGTTGTGGGTGATGTGGTTTGTCATCGCAGTTGCTCGTGTGCCTGACTGAACCCGGAAAGCAAACCAGGGTCTTTACACGATCACATGTTGAGTCACATTTCGATCAGACCGGAAAAGGCCCGCTGCGACTTTTAGACGATGTCCTGAGGGAAACAACCACTTCATAGTATTGAACACTAAAAAAAAAAACACCTTTGACTGTGTGTTTTAGAGCCTTACTGTATTTAAAGACATCTAAATGCAGATAAAAGGAAATATTTGAGTGCACATGATGCCAAAATGAGTCTTTAATGAAAGTCGGTTATTGTGAGATTGCAGCATGGTTGTTGTTTCATGTAAAGGCATTTAAATGGATTTATTTTTATAACCGTTATTTGGAGATGTAGCAAGTTTGCAACAGTTTTCCTCTTCTTTTTGTTGTCAAACTGCTCTGTATGTTTCTCTGTTATCAGGTTTTAATTTTTTGTTGGCTGACGTTTTAAAGGGGAAAGTCAAAACAAATTTCAAATGATATAAGATTCATTGCTGTAACATAAAAACTATTAGATGTTTTGTTTTAGGGTTTAATACAAAATGTTAAGTTACACAACTGCAGATGTTTTTGCTGTATAGTTATTAAAGACTTAACTCCTTATTGCCTGTTTTTATTTTAAAATGACATACTTTGCTATCAAGAAGATTTCTAATTACTTTTTTCCCCCCCTGAAAAGCTTTACACTTTTATTTACTGTGATGAAGACCACTACAAAACCTGTTGTCAGTTTATTCAAGCATTGTTTTTTCAGATTCATGAAAACCAGCAAAAATAAAAATCAAAGTGAGACCTCACGCTGATTTGTTTGAGTAGCAAATCTACAAAAACCTGCACGCGACACAAAACGCCTGAACGATGCTGTGGAGATGTTTTTATTGAGTTAAACCATGTTTCCTTCCAAACAGGAGACGTTTACACTTTTTCACTGTGACGAATGTCCGTTTCACATAAACTCAAGACGTTTTATGCATCACCTTCGTCTTTAATGTCTCACCATTTTCTTTCAGGTTGGAAATGTGAAAGATGTACAACAAACTAATGCAACATCAGGTTTGACACACAAGATCTTTACTGGCTCAGTTATTAATTCTTAGCCCTAATGGTTTTGCTTTAAACTGCAATTTATATACAAAAAAGTTACTTTATTGCACAGCGTCACATTTAATCCAGTAGGAGTTTGTTGGGTTTTTTTTTTTTGGTTTTTTTTTTTTACTCAAATCAATTCAAACGTCAGTGTTTACAGCAGGTGGGCCATGCTGGGTTGCAACGTAAACGTTGGAAAGGTAAAGGTAAAGGTAAAGGTAAACGTTGCAACGTTTACCTCCAATAATATCATGCCATTAAAAGGAGACAAACCAGGTATAATGTTTATGATGCAAAGCAAAGATTGTTGAGCGGCTGAGGCTTAGGCAAGGAGGTTTATACCGACCATCAGTCTCATGCATTACTGAGGCAACATCATGTTGGAAAATGTTGGTTGAGCCTTTTGGTGCAGAGAGCAAACTTGGTAGAAACGTCCTTCACTTTCTTTATTCCCCATATCACAGATACTGCAGCAATGTTGCAGTGACTTAAAAATACTTTCAGGTTTTGTGTTCCAATTTTTGAAGCCACTTTATTAAGTACATCTTGGTGGAAAAATTGTTCAGATGGTCTGAACATCAGGGGTGCCCAAAGTACTGCCAGACGGAAATTTGTGGCTGTTGGGCTGATTTATTTAGGGCCCCTAACTGCAGTTCAAGAATTAAATTAATTTGTTTATTGAACTTTATATTTTTTAATCAGAATACAATTACTATTGCGAAGGAAAATGGGAAGTAAAGCAGCACTCAGTACAAAAGTAGGCATGTTTTTATAACTAAACTTTTGTAATAAGTAGAAGCTTTAACTGAAAAGCTAAATTACCTTTTCTTTAATTTATTGATCTTGCCAAATATAACAAGTGTTTTGAAAGAATGTGACCCAAATCCTCCTCTTATAACTCAGAATACATTCTATCAGGCGGCGAAGAATTTGAAAACTAGATGGTTTTCTTTTAAAACAGAAAAAATGGAAAATCCTTTTTAAGTTTTTAGATCTACAATGAACAACATGCATGACAATTTTATTTTATTTTTGGCCTGTGAGTACTTTAGACTCTGATTTTGGCTCACATGATCGAAAGTTTGGACACCCCTGTTCTGCAAACTGTAGATTTAATGTGCAATTACCCTTGATAGAAAAGGTGGATCCAGATCCCTCCACAAGAAGCTTTTTGTGAACACAAGCCTCCATCCTGGAGAATTTTCTAAATCTGGAAGGAAATATTTAACACCACTAAGTTTCATACAACCAGAGAAATTGTATGCTAAAGAGCAATTACTCGTAGTGAGCAAATATGCGGTGGATGAAGCAGGTGTGTCACTCTGATGCTGATTGATGCTTTGGTGAGATTTATTCAGCAGTTTGTAAAAACATGCACACATGACATGTCATGTGACTGAAGTGCAGCAGCTGCCTTAGGATCAAAACACAGTATGCTTCACAGTCTTATATGCAGAAACATAAATTCAAGTAATAAAACAACGAAACAGAATAAAACGTAAGAGGAAGCAGGATGAGCCCTGCAGTGCTACATTAGAACAGCTGCTAGGTTTTAAGAGCAAGAGGGCACTTTGTTAGCCGGCTGCCTTCTTTAAACAGCAATAAGCCTTTTAGACGTTTACAGGGAGTGTCAAAGTTACTAAAGGAAACATAAGCATTAAGTAAGCCATTAAGGAGTGGCTCAGTAGTGATAGGATGATCATTCTCAAGTACTTGGTGCAAAAATCCAAAAGATTATATCAGATCAGGTCAGTAGCTTTGAATAATATGTATTTATATTTATTGCATTGCCTCATTTCTGCACATAATGTGTAAAAAAGACAGAAATAGTCTTTTTTGACAAAATGAAGCATCTTGTGGACGTCCCGATCAAGACATTTTTAATTGATTGATGTCAGTCATTGAATAAAATGAACTCCTGACTCTTCTGAATCCTTATCAGCCACAACTATAGCATTGGTTGCTGCAGCCTCTTCTGTTTTCGTTTCATGTCGCCTGCTTTGTGCGCTGGACTTAGTAAGAGCTGCATAGAAAGCAGCTGAAATGCGGATCAATCATATTTCTGATGTTTAAAACAAAAAGGAAAAAAACTTGGGTAAATTTTGTGCTTGACTGGTTTTAACCAGAGCAGGAATCTAATATGTTAGAAGCCAAATTGTCAACAAATGCAATCAAAATACAGAAAAAACTCATTTTAGCCTAGCATTTGAGTAAACTGATGAAGACTGCACTGCTTTGTAGGTTTTAGGAGATGCATTATAACACTATAGGAGCTTTCTTATCTACTTAGTCCCTGTACTGGAATAAGATATTAAAGCTGTTTTAAAGAAGCTACAATTGAGAAAACTTTATGGTCTTAATTTTGCAAAAAATTAGCTGTAAATGACTTTTGTATCTGGAATGAAAACATGATGATCGGGACATCTCCAAAAGCAATGTTTTACTCTAAAGTCAAGCTTACACTGCGTGACTCAACCTTTGCTAACAAAATTATTTGCCTTTATGGACGGTAAATCTCACAACCTGTGCGAAACTAGCAAGATGTATAGCAAATTTTTACTTTATTTTATTTTGGACACTTTTGGGCCGTGATCGTTGTTGGATGCATTTCTGCTGTGAGAAGAAATTGCTAAATTTTTGCATTTCTCAAGTCTTACATTGTGTTGTTTTACGATTGTTTGCTGTCCAAATGTAATCGCACAGCTTTATGGCGACTGAGGTGAAGAAAGTCGCCCCCTGCAGGCAGACTTTATCAGAAGGCTGGAGAAAAAAAATGAGTTTCCAAACAGAAAACAGTTTTTTCAAATAAAGAAAAATAATTGTAGATATTATACTATTGATGGCCAAAATACTGAACTTCACATGTCAAATATCTGTCCATAAACCAAAGTTTGACCTCACAGGAGCTACTTTTCAGTTTTAATACACACACTTTAAAAATATAGGTCCAAATAAAATAAATGCACTTATTCTGGTCTAATAAAACATTGATATCACTCACATGTCTGTACCCAAATTAAATATCATAGAGGAGGTGGTAAAAAAGCCAAATGTTTGTTTTATTTGTATGAAACAATTTAAATAGCTTTCAGTGATGAGCAGGAGCTAAAAAAATCCAGCCTGGAGGTATTTACATTGTTTCCTGCAAGACTAAAAACTCATTCTTTATTTCCATTATAACTAAAAACAGACGTGTTTTTACAATCCCACTGTTTCTAGATAATGTGCTTTCTTTGTTTTCACGCCAAACTTCGCAGACAAAATAAATCCTCGCCAAACTAAACAGTGTTACAGCTTCAAGTTGGGAAACGGGCGTTGCTTGCAGGTCGTGATGCTATTTGCCCCGGGTAATTATTTTTTGAATACATTTTTATGGTAACCAAGAGAGTGTGTAGACTTTTGTGTGACTGATTTATTGAATATATTGGATTTCGAGGTTATGGGTTGTGCAAAACGACTGACTTTCAGACGCTGCTCCAGATCATTTCGTCCCAAATTTAAGTTCTGGAAAATAAATTGACTGCATCATGTTCGTTAATGTTCAGCCCACAAACATGAGAATGATATCAACCTCTGATCACCTACTCCACAATAGACTATTTAATCTCATCTCCAAACAAGCCACATTATTCATTTGAGCTTTTTTTTGCCTTTGTGCTATCATTGTCTGAATATGCAACAAATAATATTAAGCTAGAATAATTTTCCTCTTTCTGTGAATCCGTGCACAGAATGATTTAAGAGCTTGAAAGAAGCTGAAACCAGGCATCCGTTCCTTTATCTCCACTGGCCAGACTGTAGCTGTGCTGCGTAAGCAGATCCTCCGACGGCAAACATCTCCTAGCATCTTTGCAGGGATAAAGTGGAGTATTTTATTTTACACTGTGTGCCTAATTATTTGGCAAATGTCATTTTTGAGGATTGTTTTTATTAATCACAAACTGCAGTGCTCTCGGTTAATCCAAAATGTTAATTAAACAATAATGTGTAAGGAAGTAGAAGTAAGGTTTTGGTTTTCTTATTGAGCAGCTACCAGAATTTATAACACATGACAAACATTCATTTCCCCATGAGAATCAAACTCATTTCCTCTGCTGATTATTTGCAGCGTTTGAACATGTCCAAATATCTTTGCAGTCCCTCAGAGAGACTTTTGGTCATTTTTGACTTTTGAGAATCAGTTAATTCACTTTTTAGTCTAAAGAAAAGAAGCTGCCCAATAATTATGTAAACCTTGATTTCAGGTGTTGACCTCTTCAGACAGATTCACATCACACTTAAATAAATTATGCCTTAGAACTTAAACTGATGATTTGTTGAAAATACTCACTTGTCTAATAATTGTGCACACAGTGTATATGACATGACAGGAAGACCTCTTGTTCTCCCGGTGGAGGACTGCAGCCTTTTCAATTATGCACCTGGGCTGCTGTTCAAAAGAGCAAATTCGCTGAATAAAACTGCTGTTTTCAGCCGTTATTTGTCTTTGGCTTTGCTTAAACGCAGAGGAGGCGTCAGCCTGAGCACAGCACAGCCAGCCAGCGGAGACAACATGCTATTCGTCCTTCGTCGCGGCTGCAGCCTGATGCCGATCCTGTGGCGAAATCCTCTGCAGTACCAACAGACCCGAAAAGGTCAACGAGATCCCGACCCACCACAGTGTTATCTGGGGTTCCCCAAAGATCAGCTGGCCCAGGAAAGCCTGCACCAAGAGGGGAAAACAAAAACTGCTTAAGTGGAAAATATTATTTCTGAACACATTCAAAAATGTGGCAGCGTGTGTGGAGAGAATTCCTCAAAAGTTCTCCAAGTTAACTTTATCTTCCAGTTGGACGAAAAGGAGAAAATGGGAGAAAGTTTCTACTTACGGAAGATACGAAGTTGGAGGCAGTGGTGGTCACAGTGGTTCGGGTGGAGGAAGAGGAGTACCTGAGTGCTTTGGCGAGGAAGGTCCACATCACAGCGTTGCAGGTGAAAAGAAGACCACCACACAGCAGCCTCAGAGGGATGTGGAGCTAGGAAGAAAAATGAAGGAGATAATATGCTTTATTAACGAACATCAACTAATAACAATGTTGCCTGCGACTGCTGAGGTCAGAAAAACAAAATAAGAAGAAAGAAAATTATATTAATATTCAAAATATTACAATATATTAATATTTTCAATTATTTTTAAGCACGTAAAATGATTAAATTGATCCTGAATAATTTTAAATAAGTGATTCATACTAACTTATTTTAAATAATTATCCCACCAGACAATAATACAATACCATTAAAAGCACAGACTGACTTAAAATCTAATTAGGAGTAAAAAAAAAAATCTTTCTAACTAAAAACCAAATGTCAAACAAAAGCAAAACAAAAAGATAAATCTTGAGTTTGCTCCAAATCAGGGCCTAAATGATGAAGTTATACATCACCTTTGGTTTTGTAAGTAGAAACCAGTTGCTATCAAAACAATTTTCTGTGCAACTTGCTAAATTCTCCACAAGATAAAAGAAGTCCATTTAGAAATTAATTGGAAAAGAAGATCCCGTCCTGCTATAATGTGACACATGGACTTGCCATACCCTAACAGGCTTTTGACCTTGTTAAAGCAGGATATCCCACAGGATTGCGCCGTTCCCTAATTGGTATTCCTGAAATACCTCAATCCTGCTGTGACGCATGAAAATCATGTTGCTGCATTTCAATTGGGATCGTTTAATTTACTCCCAGAGCCGCTGCTCTCCTAAATATCCACACCAACTCAGAGCAGAAGGCGTGTTTATTGTCGTGGAAGCGGCAAACACCTGTCTGCAGGTGTTTTTCACTTCACCGCATAGACACGGAGCGAAGGTCACAGCAGAAACCTGACTCCCTCCCTGCCTGCCTGCCTCACATCGTCACCAGCATCAGCAACACGAGAACAACGCGGTCCCGCACGAGCCGCATCGACCTTCAGCACGCGGACACTGCACGAGCGCGCAAATGCCGCAGGGGTGAAGCGTCGCGTGACGCTGTCCGCGGTGCTGATGATGTGGAGGCTCTGCTCCCCCTAATAACCAGAACCGGCCCGTTCCCAGACATCCTGACTGCGCTGTGAACGACGAGCAGAACCGAGACTCACCCGGTCGCACGCCGTGGTTTCATCCGCGTGTCTGAATTTCCGCTGCTCGCCCCACGTCCGGAGTCCGGTTTCACACACTCCCTTCAGATAGTCGGCTCCCAGGGACAGTTTGGCCGACGACGACGCCACGGCTCCGAGGAAACCCGCCAGCAATGCATAGAAAACTCCCGGGAACATGATGGTGATGGTTAAGATGGCAGCCGAGGCACATTATTCTTCAGTCCATGCTTTAATCACTTCCTTTTTGGCTTTATTTCTTCCCCCTACATGTCTGCTGTTGGTGCTGGTCGAGCTGCCTGCATGGTACTGACCGTATGAATGAATGAGCACATTTCCCTGCGCTTACCATCCACGGCCGCACGGTGGCAGAAACGCAACACAGTTGAGCTCCTGTGGAATTCTGGGAATTGTAGTAGTGTCTCCTAACGAGCTGGAATCAAAATAAACAACACGGGCTTGCCCTGTAAATACAGTGTTTTCAAGGAATGGATTCCAGAAACAGTTTTCCTATAAATACTGAGCGCAGCAGCACAGAATCGATGCTAATGTAATATCCCTGAGCGAGAGTAAGTACTTTGGAGTCTGCCAGACTTCTGCTCTCCCTGCAGCATACTGATAAGCTGCAGTAGCTGGGCTGATTACATTTAACCACTCTGGTATCAGTTGTGATGGATCAATGCTCTTGAATAGGATCGTTCCCCTGATAGGAAGCCATAAAGTGATATAACTAAGATAAATGTGCCTTTTTGATGAAGACATCAGAACATCTGGTGTCGTCGTCTGCAGCTGAATGTTTACTGAATTGGACAGACGACTGAAGGGCACATTGCGAAAGAGCTGCATCGCAATAGATTAAAATGTCATTAAATAGTTGATTTATAACAGGTTTCGTATTCAATAAGTGAAACATATATTGTACAGATTAATTGCACAGAGGCACCTGATTAGCAGTTGTCCTTTTTAATTAGAAATACACTAAATGGCTGAGCCAGAAACTGATGGGTGTTTCTAATCTGACCTTTGAAACTCCTTGTTTCTCACTGGAGGCAGGATGAAGGACACAAAAAGCAATTAATTTCTCATGTTCATTCTTCTAATTATAAAAACCCAACATTCGTAGTTATTGAACTGTCACATGATGTTTCTTAATTGCTGAAGTGACTTTCAACCTCATAAAACACTCTGGACCAAGACTTGCAGATGGTATGACTTCAAATCGTCGCTGTAAAACATTTAAAGGTGGTTTATCTTGAAAATGAAAGTCCAACCTGCTGCCTTGAAAATGCAATTTAAGTTTATTAAACTCTTAATATAAAGTTAACACAATGTACTACTGTAAGTTAATCGTTCACAAACTCATTTAGTTTCAAAATCTAAATTTATTTGATTCGTTTATTTGCCTACAATCTTAAATAGTACAAGGTAGTAGACACTTATTTGGGACCTGGACTACCAAATTAAGTAATAGTAATAAAAAATACTTTTATCTTAAAGAAGATTTTGAAGCACTTTCTTCTTCAGTTCATATTAAATGTTATCTTTAATTTAGGAGTGGATTCGTCTTCAGTGGGTTTTGATTTGTTTCTCTTAAAGCTGCATTATGTAAAAACCAGACAGCCTGGGGGATAAAAATGTTTTTCTGTCTGTAAGTCCTTGATTTCTCACTTCTGTAACACCAGGCAGAACAAGTACTGCTGACGCTGAGTTTGACTTCTGATGATGTTTTTAATTCTGTTTGATCAAAAGAAGCATTTTTTGCACCAGAAGAACATTTTCACAACCCTGTGAGTCATTTTCAAATAATCTGCTCTGATGTAAAACTGTTAACAACTGTTCAGTTTTATACAATGTGAATAAAAACTAAGCAATTATCGATTATTTTATTTATGTTTTCTTTTGTGCTCTAATAGTAGCAACATTAGCACCATAGATTAAGTTTAGTTCAACTTTAACTATTTTATTTTTTTAACTTATAGAACCAATAGCGACTTGCTTTTATATAACAGGTGAAAGCCAATTTTCTTTTAATTGCCAGAAACATATCAAGTGATTCTTCCCAGTAGAAACTTGACTGCATAGAAATAAACTCAGTTTTTGTTGTTTGCTGCATTTTAACACATAAACATTATATTTCTTTCCACATCGGAGATATTTTCATTGCTGAAACTGACTTTTTGATCATGTTTAAAACCTTAAAGTTTCCCTGATGCCCCTTCAGATACGTTGGTCAAGAGTTTTCTTTCTAACCAGTAGATGTCTCTAGCATGCAGAGAACTATCACAACCTTCCAGTGGATATTTATGAATCATAAATAAATTTCATAAGCTTATTTATGAACCTATAGTTTATTACATATTTGATGAAATGTTGTCTATTTATGCAGCTGGTATGTAAGAAGCAGCGACCAGTTAGTTAATTAATAAAGCTTTATGTCAGATTAGCAGCTAATAACTAATTAAAGCTCAATAAAACCTTAATTAGACAGTCAATACTCCACATTGGTATCATCATTGCTTTAATTGTGCACTTATGTCAGGCTGTTAAAAATAGTGCAGCTATTAAAATGAGACCAAAGCCAGAATGAAACAGCTGAGCTACTGAAAGGATTTAATTCCTATAGTTTTTATTTGGTTTCTGTTTTTATGTTTTTCATAAAACCAGTGAGCGATGACGCTGGGGAACAGAGGAGTGATGATCGAGAGGAGAATCAGAATATTCTCCTCTCTGCTTCGAGGGGATAACCGTCCTCCATATTTCGACGCTGTTAAATTTCTGGAGTGTTCAAGTGAAACATCAGGAATAAATTGGAGCCATTACCTGTTATCTCCTCACTTTAAGTTTCCAGCCTAAGGCTTCTCAGACGAACGCAAGTGTCAAGTCAGAACACTAATTGGGGTCCAATTGAGCAATAATTGAACCCATAGAGAGTTTTAGTGACATTTCAGCTTAAAGTCTGTCACTGCCGTCTCGTGTCATCGTCCACCTTTTGCGCTCCGGCTCATCTGAGGAGACTTTAAAAAGGAAACAGTCCCAGATGGTGGGTTTATTAGTCTAATGACTTTCATGACCTTTAGCTCTGTCAGTCGATGCTCTTTTTAAACACTGAAGTGGCAGCTTGACGGTAGTAAAAAAATAAGACCTCTTCATAACCTCAACAAAACTATTATGGGATTTTAGGGGAGGCTGTAAAAGGAATTGCAAGGACTTTGGAAGAGACGACGTCCTGTGGAAAGAATTTACCAGTTTCATTAAGCTGTGTTGTGGATGTGGTCCAGTTCAGAAATATCCAGTTGAATTTTGTACAAGAAGAGAAAAAGGCACCACTGTGAGTCCGACTGCTGCTGTATTACGATGGAAAACAACTGGAACACGATACAACACAGACAGCCGTTCCATGACTTTGTATTTTTGTGTTTTTATGATGGAAAACATTTTGAACTGCCGTGTGGCTGAAATGTGACAAGCAAATCAATGTGATGGATTGACTGAGAACATTAATGCCCAACTGTCATGATGTTAAAGATCCATCCATCCATCCATCCATCCACCCATCCATCCATCCATCCATC